>AWOL01S0111777.1:0-31307 GCA_000715115.1 Nicotiana otophora
GGTAGCACAAGCAATATCAAGAAGAGTGATTGAACATAAATCGCCATATGAAAAATAATCATCACTTTTGCACCAATAGACAAATCATCATTTTAATAGTCTTAATGTCCAATATCACAACAAGCTCAACATAGCTATTATTTTAAATAAGAACAGTTAAAGAATTTCACCATCTAATTAGAGCATGAAAGAAATAATACATAAAATAACAAACTATAAATAAATCTAGTTCTACTCGAATGCTTAACCCATAGCAAATACATATACACTCATCACCTTACACATACGCCGCCCCCAACACATATAACACATAGCAAATAGACCCAATTACATCCTATTTATCTCAAATTAAGGTTAACCAAGACACTTACCTATTTTCGACACAAATCACCCCTCTAACTACCGCCTTTCCGTTAGTACAAACCTTCAAACCATTTGAATCTAGCCAACTAATATTCAAATAAGTTAAAATAAGCTTTAGAAAATACCCAGTACCAAAAAAGTTCGATCTTTAATATATTTGAAAAGGTCAACAAGGGCCTACTTGGTCAAAGTCTAAAATTATGATAAAGTCCCGATTGTCCATTCGCCCTCGAGTCCAAATATGTGTTTTGTTTCGAGATCTAACCTCAATTCGAGGTCTAACTCTCTAAAATCTCAAATCCTAAATTTCTATTCAAAAATATTATTTTTACTCTATAAAAATATAGATTTGTGGATGAAATTCTATGAAAAGTAATGAAAATTAATCAAAATAAGTTAAAGTTACTAACCATTAAAGTTGGGAAGAAATTGCTCTCTAAAATCACCTCTAGGTGAAGTCTAGGTCTAAAAAATGAAATAAATCAGCTCATCCCGAAATCCCCTATTTTCACCCAGCTGCAGATATCCTAATTGTGAACCACATGGTCGTAATTATGAAGTGGCATACGAGGCTCAGTAGTCGCAAATGTGACACCCTCATCGCAAATGCGAGAGTCGCAAATGCGGCACCAGCTATGCAATTGTGAAGCTGGCCCTTCCCACCCCCTCATCGAAAATGGGAGGCAGGTTTTGCAAATGTGAACCTCGCAGTTTTTAGTAGACCATTACAAATGTGATATCTGCAACACCAGCAAATCCCAACTGTATAAAATCAGTTTGAAACCAATCTTAAACTCACCCGAGCCACTCGGTCCCCATTTTTAATATCCACACAAGTATATAAACCTCATACGAACTCACTAGTTAAGGTCAAAATACCCAAAATAACATCTACAATCAAGAATCAAGCATCAAAACTCAAAGATTTTCAAAGTTCATAAACTTATTTTTTTAACTTTTCATAGTAAGCGTCAAAACAACCTCGGGTCACTCGAGACCCCAACCAAACATGCGTACAAGTCCAAAATTATCATATGAACCTACCATAATCATTAAAATACCGATTCGATTTAATATTATTTATCGTCGTCAACTCTAACCACCTTTAGTTCAAAATAAAGTTTTCTTTGAAAAATCACATTCAAAACTTTCTGAAAATCAAAATGACCATGCACGCAAGCCATAAATTATCAAATTAGGCTATTCAAAACCTCAAAATACTAAATAGAAAGCTAGAACTTAGTACAACCTATCAGATCGTTACCAAAAGATTTTAAATTAGTTTGAGTATCGGCTGGTAAGTCTATTGAGAATGTATATTTTACACTAGATTAGATTTGCTTATATAGTACAACATTTACTATGTATATACCGTGTGGAAGGATTTTACATCATCTAGAAGGTTGTATATTGCATAAGGAACTAATTTCATCAGATTTGATAGAGTAACGGCTCACCATGTGACTATGGCAATTATGTCAAGTAGTTTTAGTGCACGAGCTAAGATGGGTTGAGTTTTATTAATCGTTTCATAAAAAGCAAATAAATTAAGTTGTATAGATACTCAGAGACTTATTGAGAAATAATATCACATGTTCGAGGAGTCATTGAGTTGTAAGTTGCTTTTCTACAGATTTGACATATTTGAGTTGTTGATTATATGGTGCACAAACTATATCGTTTGAGGTTTTATGTGAAATTTTGTTTGAGTTGTTGATCGAGTAATTTGTGCTGGATGAGAAGAAGTTAATGGACCTAGAATTTGTGCTATCACATTTGGATAAGATATGTTATGAAAATGTGTGCTATCGGGCAGCGCAAAACAAGCAATGGTTCTTGCCGGACGAGAGAAATTCATGATTTATTAATATGATGGGTGGTTATGAGTTTTTATATGGTTTTTACATCATTAGCAGTATTTTAAAGGCTTGAAACATGGATCTATTTAAGTTAGGGCACTTTGACCGTTATCGGGTTGGGCAACAAGCAGTTATTGTGACCAAGAGGCATGTATATGGATATGAAGGGTGCATTATAAATCGTGTAGTTACACCTCGGTAGTTCATTTATGACTCGATATAGGTTATTGAGACTGACTCAGTAGCTCATTTATGACTCGATAGTTCATTATGGTAGGCAAAGCTTATCCTATGCTACTAAAGCCTTCTTGAAATATTTAGTGTTACTATTCCATAGAAATTTTCTGCATACTGGTTCAATAGAGAACAATATTTGATGCAAATTTGTTGAATAACAATAAGAACACTTCTAATGAGTTGTAGTCTACCTGCATAAGATAAGAACTTAGCAGTGCAAGAGGTTACTCTCTCTATCATCTTATCTATCAGTGATTGACATAGCCATATAGACAGTTTTTTAAAGCTCGGGGGACCCCTGAATACCTAAAAGGAAGGGATCCAATAGAGAATCCTGGTGCCTGGATTATATCCTGACAACATTTGGCACACCACCAAAATAGAGTGAACTCTTCCCTTGATTTACCACCAAGTCAGATGCCAAAGAAAACTACTGAATTTATTTCAAAAGAAGCTTAACAAACACCATTTCCCCTATAAAACAACAATAGGTCATCAACAAATCCTAGCCGAATTGTAATCTATTTAGCATGCCTTGTATTAAAGTTGAAATTTGGTTTATATTTCAACGTATTTAGTATTCTACTAAGCTATTTCATGACTAGCACAAACAAAAATGGTGACAGGGATCACCCTGTCTCACTCCTATTTTAGTAGAAAAAGGGACAACTGAATTACAATTAATTACTATATAATATGAGATAGTTGACTCACGAATCATGATCCACTAAACAAATATCTCTAGCAAGTTCGAAGCATTTGGAATTTATTCAAGGAAAACTTATTCTATAAAGTCACTGTTATAAGAAATTATACTGGATGTCTATCTTCCTCTATGATCTTTCTCTCAAATGCTTAATGACATATTCAATGACACATTTCTTCATTTTTCATACATATATAAAGACATTGTAATAGATGGAAAAACACACAATTGAAGAAGAAATAAGAATCTCTCATCTGTTTCTCTCTATATCTCTTAGCTTGTTTTTCCTTGTTCTATATTGTTACTTTGAGCTATATTTCATAACGCGTTATCAGCACGAGACTCTACCGTCTCAAAAAGCTCTTTAAGAAGACTAAGGTATAATTTTTCTCCTCTTTTAATTATGACTGATATTATGAAAAGAAAGTTTGTTGCCCTTGATATTTCAGGCAAGAACTATATGACATTGGTGTTTGATGCTGAAATCCATTTAGATGCAATGGGTCTTGGAGACGCCGTTAAAGATAGAAATAAAGCATCTACCCAATATTGTGCTAAGGCCTTGATTTTCTTGTGCCATCACCTTTATGAAGGGTTGAAAATAAAATATCTCACATTCAAAGATCCACTTGTTTTGTGGAATGGCTTAAAGAAAAGATATGACAACTTAAAGTTGGTCACTCTTCTACAAGCATGATATGATTGGGCTCATCTGAGGCTCTAAGACTTTAAGTCTGTTTCTGAATATAATTCTGCGATGTTCAGAATTACTTCTAAATTGAAACTCTGTAGAGATAATACCACTGACTATTATATACTTGAAAAAACATTCACAATGTTTCATGCCTCCAATATGGATTTGCAACAGCAGTACCAAGAAAAAAGGTTTCAAGAAGTACTCTGAGTTGATTTCTCTTCTCCTTGTGGTTGAACGAAATAACGACTTGCTTATGAGAAATCACGAAAATCGACCCACTGGGTCTACACCATTTCCTAAAGTGGATGAAGTGTATTCTCATTATGCTAAGCGTGGAAAAGGTCGTGGCCCTGTTCATGGCCATGGTCGTGGCCATGGACAAGGAAGAAATTTTTCTAGTGTTAATCATTCCCCAAAGAAACATAACTTCCAAAAAGTGAAAAGGAAAATATGAGAAGCCAAAAGCAAAGAGTTCAGAAACTGAATGCTATCGTTGCGGTAAAAAATGGCATTGGGAAAATATTTGTCGCATACAAAAATATTTGGTTGAGCTTTATCAAGCATCTCTAAAGAATAAAGGCCTTGGAGCTAATTTTGTCTATGACAATGAATTTGGCATCACCCACTTGGATATGACAGATTTCTTTGAGCATCCTGATGGAAAAATAAACCACTTAATCGGTGATGGATCCGTGGTTAAAGATGATTGAGTAGTTTGATTTTTATATTTGCCTATTTGTAGTAACTAATGAATAAACATCATGTAATTTTTATTGCGCTTAATAATACTGCTTATGTAGTTCTTACAAATATATGTATTTCCGAAAAAACAATTTAAATAAAAATTCAATGTTTCACAAATCTTACAAACGAGGGGTAATATCTAGTTAATTAGTAACCTAGTTTAAGTGATCTTTTAACACTTTTGATTTTCATTTTCGTTACTTTAATTCTCTTTAAGAAAAAGTTTACAAGCAACCTGGAACAACTTTTCTAAAACCCTCAATTCTTATCTTCTTTTAAAAACAAAATCTAGTACATCGGTGCCTCAATTTTTTCATGTACATGGATAAAATATTAGAAATAAAGAAAAGAGAAGCTGCTAAGTATGTTCTTTTCTTACACTGATCAATTCTTTTTCATGCAATGTATAGGAAAATATAAATAACTTATACATGTAAATAATTTTGTTGTAGTTGTCATATGTGCAATGTACTTATAATTATATTATTTTTGCTACGTAATTATTTGTATCATAATTAGAATTTGCTCGAAATTGCATTAAAAGGTCACTATTGAATCATTGGTTTAACTTTATTTTATTGTTTTCCCTCTAAACATAGTAATATTTATTCATATGCTTCTTTTTGTATGTCAAACTATGGGAAGCAAATATCGATATCTCTCAAAGCAAACTTGGATCAAAGTTCAATTGTAAAAATATTTGCTTAATTGATTCATGTACGACACATACAATATTCAAAGAGAAGAAATATTTATCTCATTTAAGTATGTGTAAGGCAGGTATTACTACAACTTCTGGTAGTAGTAACCTAATTGAAGGCTCTGGAAGAGATACTATAACTTTGCCTAATGGAACAATACTTATCATAAAGAATGCAATGTTCTCCTCTAAGTCCAAGAGGAATTTGTTGAGTTTTAAAGATATCCGTCGAAATGGATTTTATATTGAGATAATAGATGAGAATAATCTTGAATATCCCATCATTACCAAGAATATCTCTAGCCAGAAAAGGGTTATTGAGAAATTTTCATCTTTATCTTGTGGCATGTATTGGACAAGAATTAGTGAAATTGATGCACATTCTATCGTAAACCAAAAGGTTACTAATTTCAATACTTTTGTACTTTGGCATGATCGATTGGGATATCCTGGATCAATTATGATGAGACGAGTTATAGAAAACTCAAATGAGCATCCATTAAATAATTTTAAGATTATTTTAAATAATAAATTTTCTTGCACTTCTTGTTATCAAGGCAAGTTAATTATTAGACCATCACCAACAAATGTTGGGATTGAGTCCCCTGCGTTCTTGGAATGTATATAAGGGGATATTTGTGGACCTATTTACCCACCTAGTGGGTCGTTTATATATTTTATGGTCTTAATAGATGCATCTTCTAGATGGTCTCATGTGTGCCTTTTGTTATCTCGCAACCTGCGTATGCAAAATTAATGGCACAAATAATTCGATTACAGGCATAGTTTTTTGATAATCCAATTAAGTTTATTCGACTTCATAATGCTGCTGAGTTTTTATCCCAAACATTTCTTGATTATTGCTTATCAATTGGGATAAAAGTAGAACATCCTGTAGCTCATGTTCACACTCAAAATGGCCTTGTAGAGTCTTTGATTAAACGTCTGCAATTGATAGCAAGACCATTACCCATGAAAATGAGATTACCCACTTCTGTTTGGGGTCATGTCATTTTGCATGTTACAACGCTAGTTCGTTTTAGACCGATAAATTATCATAAATATTCCCCGTTGCAATTAGTTTTGGGTCATGAACCTAATATATCCCATTTAAGAATTTTTGAGTGCGCAGTATATGTGCCTGTAGGACAGCCATATCGCACCAAGATGGGTCCCCAAAGAAGGCTAGGAATATATGTTGGGTTTGAATCACCCTCCAATATTCGCTATCTCGAAACATTAACGGGAGATTTGTTCACTGCTAGATTTGCGGATTGTTGATTTGATGAGGCATGTTTTCCAAAATTAGGGGGAGAAATTGGTGAAATCAAACGGAAAATTTTGTGAAAAAATCCATCATTGTCTCATCTTGATCCATGTGCCTCTATTTGTGAAAAAGAGGTGCAAAAGATTATTCATTTGCAGAAAATAACAAATCAAATGCCAGACGCATTTACGAATATGAAAAGAATAACGAAATCACATATCCCTGCAAAGAATGTTCCAATCCATATTGATGTCCCTACTGGAAAATCTTTTAGTGTCATAGCTAATGAGTCAAAAGCACGCCTAAAGCGTGGTGGACTATTGGGTTCTAAGGATTGAAATCCAAGAAAAAGGAATGAGAAAAATGAGGTACAAAGATATAAAGCACGCCTTGTTGCACAAGGATTTTTACAAAGGTCTGGTATCGATTATGAAGTGATGTATTCTCCTGTTATGGATGCTATAACGTTTCGTTATCTCATTAGTCTTGTTGTCTATGAAAATCTTAACATGCATTTAATGAATGTGATTACAGCTTATCTTTACGGATCACTTGATAATGAGATATACATAAAAATTCCCGAGGGTTTTAAAATGCCTGATGCACATAATTCAAAGTCCCGAGAAATATTTTCAATCAAATTGAAAAGATCTTTGTATGGTCTAAAGCAATCATGAAGAATATGGTATAACCGCCTTAATGAGTATTTATTAAAGGAAAGTTATATAAATGATGTCATTTGTTCATGTATATTTATAAAGAAAATAACATCGGAATTTGTTGTACTTGTTGTATATGTTGATAACATAAACCTTATTGGAACTCCTATAGAACTTAAAAATGCAATTGATTATTTAAAGAAGGAATTCGAGATGAAAGATCTCGGAAAGATAAAATTATGTCTTTGTTTGCAAATTGAACATTTGGAAAACGGGACTTTTTTTTATCAATCTGCCTACATAAAAAAGGTTTTGAAACGGTTTTACATGGATGTAGCACATCCATTAAGTACTCCGATGATTGTTCGATCACTTGATGTGAATAAAGACCCGTTCCGACCTCAAGAAAAGAATGAAAAACTTCTTGGTCCTGAAGTATCATATCTTAGTGCAATCGGTGCACTAATGTATCTTGTTAATACTACAAGGCTTGATATAACTTTTCAGTTATTGTTCCTACAAAGAGGCATTGGAATGGAATTAAACACATATTGCGTTATATAAAAGGGACTACCGATATGGGTTTATTTTATGGCAATGATTGCAGTCCGATCTTGTTGGTTATGTTGATGCTGGGTATTTATCTGACCCACACAAGGCTCTATCTCAAATAGTTTATATGTTTATATATGGAGGCACTGCAATATCTTGGTGATCGACTAAGCAATCAATCGTGGATACTTCATCTAATCATGCTGAGATAATTGCTATTCATGAAGCAATTCGAGTATGTGTATGGTTGAGGTCCATAATACACCTTATTCGAGACAAATGTGGTTTGAAGTGTGACAAACTACTCATAATTTTGTATGAAGACAATGCAGCATGCATAGCCCAATTGAAGGGAGGATTCATAAAAGGAAATAGGACAAAGCACATTTTACCAAAGTTATTTTTTACACATGATTTTCAAAAGAATGGTGATATCAATGTGCAACAGATCCGTTCAACTGATAATATGGCTAATTTGTTCACCAAATCTCTACCGATGTCAACCTTCAAGAAACTAGTATACAAGATTGGGAATCGAAGGCTCAAGGATGTGAATTGATGCTCTCATCAGGGGGAGTTAATACGCGGTATACTCTTTTTTCCTTACAAGGTTTTGTCCCACTGCGTTTTCCTTGTAAGGTTTTTAATGAGGCAACCAAAAAGTGTATTTCTAAATATGTGTACTCTTTTTCCTTCATTATGATTTTTTTTCTAATAAGGTTTTAACAAGGTACATTATCTATAGACATCCAATGGGGGGTGTTATAAGAAATTATGGTGGATGTCTATTTTTCTCCATGATCTTCCTCTCAAATGCTTATTGACATATTCAACTACATATTTCTTCATTTTTCATGCCTATATAAAGGCGTTGTAATAGATGGAAAGAACACACAATTGAAGAAGAAATAAGAATCTCTCCTCTCTATATCTCTATATCTCTTAACTTATTTTTTCTTGTTCTATATTATTACTTTGAGCTATATTTCATAACAGTCACGGGCTTTTTGAATGTCAATTTTGAGCAAGCATCTAAGTGACACCACTTCCTCACAAATCCTTTTACTAATGCATGGACAAGGATAATATTATCCATTATGACCTCTCCAGATACAAAGGCAGCCTAATTACTATCAATTAGACTATTAATAACCCTCCGTAGTTTAGTTGTGAGCATTTCGAATATGATTTATAAACAGTCGAACAACATAAAATGGGTCTATATTGTTTAAATGATGAGGTTTTTAACTTTGGAAGGTGGTCGACATTCAGTTAATTGGGCGGTATAGCTTATTAGTATAGATGAAGTTCAAACCAGCATCAGTTACCTCATCACCAATTAATGGGCCAGGTCTTTTGAAGAAGAAAGAATTGAAACCATCATCCCCTGGAGCTTTAAGATCATCAATCACCTCTAAAAATTGCCAAACCTCAGATTTATTAAAAGGCATAATAAGCTGGATTTCTTGAGTTCTGGTCAGTAGATGGCCCTTCTTAATAATATTTAACTGCATAGTAGGTAATGAGGAACTTGCAAGCCCAACTAAATTCTTGTACAACCCAAGAATCTCATCCTTTATCCCCTTTTCAACTGAATTACATCACCCGATTTTGCAACACGTGACTTTATCTGATTCTATGCTCTCCTATTCTTTATGCTATAAAAAAAGAAGCTGAATTTGAGTTACCTAATTTGAGCCACTACGCTCTCGTTTTGTGCTTGTAGTTGTTTTTCTCTATTAGATCTCATTTTTCAAGTCTTAATGTTAACTCTTTCTCTACTTCAAATTTTTCAGAGGTTTGATCGTAGTTCCTTATATGCTGTTGCAATGTTTGCAGGTTACTTCATATACTTTTAATTTTGTCTGTTAACATTTTGAACTCCTTTATATTCAGAGTTTTGTTTGGTATTCTTTAACTTTAGCCAAACTCCTTTCATGTACATTTCAGTATTAGAACTCCTCCTCCAGCTCTCATCTACCACCTTTCCAAATTTAGGATGTTCTGCGAGTCAATTCAAGAACCTGAAATATCTTGGTGTTTTCCTCATATGCCTCCCCAATTCAATGTTCAAAGGAGAATGATCTGAAAAATATGAATTTAGTACATGCTCACATCTGTAGGAGGAATAGAGTTCATCCAGTCTATATTAACCAAAGCCAAGTCTATTGTTGAAGACATGAATATTAGTCTATGTGAATGTTCTTTCTACTCTTTGTAATTTAGCCACTCTAGATTCTTCCATAAATTGCTGAAATCTCTGGTTTCAGAGTCCTAAACCATAGTACCATACATTGCATCCTCAGCTTCTAGGAATGCATTGAAGTCCCTCATTCCTGGCCCAGGCCCTTATTGTCTGGTCTCCATATCTCTAAGCTTACCCAATAGTTCCCTTCTATCATGTAGTATATGCAAGCCATAGAAAACAGTGAGTTGAAAGTCTAAGCATGTATGAACAAGCTAACTGCAGCCTGGTAAAATTGTCACGACCCCAATCTCCCTCCGTAGGATATCGTGATGACACCTAATCTTTAATACTAGGTAAACCTAACATACATGAAGAACTAACGGAAATTGTAATAAACTTCCAATTAAACCAACAGCTATCATAAAAAGGACTCCACAATACAGCTAAAAATAACACCCAAAATCTTATGGGACCGAGTCATAAGCTCTACCCGAGTATACTGAAACATCCCTAATACATCAGTATTTATAATAGGAGTATGCGATAGAAACTAAGATAGAGGGTGACTCCGAGGCCTGCGAACGCCGATAGGTATACCTTGAAGTCTACCACGCTTTCTCTCCTTCAAAACAATGCTCTGAACACGAATGCCTAGGCCGGTATGACGTACCTGGTTCTGCACAAAAAGATGTGAAAAAGTATAGTATGAGTACACCACAACGGTACCCAGTATGTATCAAACCTAACCTCGGTAGAGTAGTGATGAGGTTAGGTCAAGACACCTACTAAAATAAATAAAGAAGCTGAACATATGTGGTACAATATAATAATGGGAACAAGGAATGAAACAATGAAGAAATACAACAAGATAAGCTACACCGAAAGTTAAGGCAATAAAGGCATCAAGGGAGAAAACATATAATAAGAACACCAAGGAAACGATGCAAACAAAATACAAGTGATGTATCTCGAGGTACCGCCTCGTATCTCATTTCACAATCATAATCACAATCTTTCCTTATATTACCGTGGGAGCTTTGCATTTAGTTTTAAAAATTATTTTTTCCGAAATATCTACCCACGTTTTAGCCCACCTTATCATACCGCGTGACTTCAAATATTTCTCCTACTAGCAACACACGTATCTAGCCCACCTTATTTTACCGTATGCGTATCAACCCATATCCTTATACCACCGGATGCGTATTAATATCATAAAATATCACAAATCGCACCTCAAGTACCCAATACCACAACTTGCCAAGGAAGTCAACAATAACAATGTTTTCACAATAAATAGCCCATGGCTCAACCACAATGTATACAAGAGTCTCAACAATAGTAATAGAAAGTGAATAGCTCAACAAGAATGGTATTTCAACAAGTCACGACTTTGCCTCAATGTGATCACGACTTTCACAACCTCAACACCAAAATCCAACAATAAGATATTCCAAGAAATAACAATTTCAAGTAGGGTAACTCAACAATTAAATAATTAACAAGGAAATGAGAAAATAGTAACTTCAACTAAGCATGTAAGGGAAAATAACAAGTAAGATATGAGACAAGTATTAACAATATCAAGTGAAGCATGTAAGGATAGATTAACGATGATGAATATAATATGTTATGACAACTCAATTAAAGGCATGAAAAGAATATATATAGCTTAAACCGGTCAATTACTACATTTAGCCCATGTACCCACTCGTCACCTTACATACACGGCTTTCACGTACCACAATTAACACAAAATAACACAAATCCTAAGGGGTAATTCCCCCATACAAAGTTAGGCAAGACACTTACCTCAAAACACACTAACTCAATCCACTAATAAGTCTTTTCTGCGAATATCCAACTCTGAACGGCTCGAATCTAACCAAAATAACTTTATACCATAAATACAAACCATAGGAAATTATTTCAGACAATAAAGTTGCAATCTTTAAAGAAAAATAAAAAGTCAACTCAAAAATTCAACCATGAGCTCGCCTCTCAAAACTCGACCAAACTTAAAAAAATTTGAACACACATTCAATAACGAGTCCAACCATACTAAAATGAGTCAAATCCGACCTCAAATTGTCTTCCAAATCTTCAAAATTTAGCTTATGAAGTTTTCACACATTTTCCTAATTTTTTCAATCCAAAGCACTAATTAAATAGTAAAAACAATGATGGATTCATGTATAATAATCAAATCCGAGTTAAAATCACGTATCCCGATCAACTCCTTAAAACTCTCTTCAAAAATCGCCCAAAACCGAGGTCTCTAGCCCAAAAGCTGAAAAATGGAACAAAACCCTCGATTAGGAAATAATATACTGTTGCCCAGTTATTGCCTTACGCGATTGCGAAGAATAAATTCTCCCAGCTCGCAAAACCTTTTACGCGATCGCGTGAACATAGTCGCGAACGCGGTGATCAGCCTTCCTCAGCTTACACGATCGCACACCAGGCCACGCGAACACGAAGAACATCCCATGCCTCCCTACTGCCTCTCCTTCCTTATACGCGAACGTGGTCCCACTCACGCATTCGCGATGCACAAGCTTCCCAACCATCACGATCGCATCCTTGACTTCATGAACGCGAAGAGTAAAACTCCATCAGTCACTGAGGACTCTACGCGATCGTGGTATAATCTTCGTGAACGCGATGAAGGAAACCAGACACTCAAAAAACCAGTAATNGAGCGCCTCGGAAACCACGGACGAGCTACATGTAGGGAAACTTGCACGTGTGGTTCTGGCCGGGGACCCCGGTATACTGTACTAATATGTGTAGGTTCCCGTAATTCGAGTGAGATTGTCATGGCGCAAAAGCAGATATGGTCCGGTATTCCCTTGTTCCCTGTATTGGTTATGTTCTTTATATCTCGTCTAGCAGAAACTAATCGAGCTCCGTTTGATCTCCCAGAAGCGGAAGCTGAATCAGTTGCAGGCTATAATGTAGAATATGCGCGGGATGCGATCCTTAATAGTTCACTGTTGGCGGAAGCCAATGTCCCGGGGTCTCGGGGACTCATTCTGACTGAANAAGCTCAACTCACGGATGCCTAGGCTGGTATGACGTACCTGGATCTGCATAAAAAGATGTAAAAAAGCATAGTATGAGTACACCACAACGGTACCCAGTATGTATCAAACCTAACCTCGGTAGAGTAGTGATGAGGTTAGGTCAAGACACCTACTAAAATAAATAAAGAAGCTGAACATGTGTAGTACAATATAATAATGGGAAGAAGGAATGAAACAATGAAGAAATACAACAAGATAAGCTACAACGAAAGTTAAGGCAATAAAGGCATCAAGGGAGAAAACATATAATAAGAACACCAAGGAAACGATGCAAACAAAACACAAGTGATATATCTCGAGGTACCGCCTCGTATCTCATTTCACAATCATAATCACAATCTTTCCTTATATCACCGTGGGTGCCTTGCATTTAGTTTTAAAAATTATTTTTCCAGAAATATCTACCCATGTTTTAGCCCACCTTATCATACCGCGTGACTTCAAATATTTCCCCTACTAGCAACACACGTATCTAGCCCACCTTATTTCACCGTATGCGTATCAGCCCATATCCTTATACCACCGGATGCGTATTAATATCATAAAATATCACAAATCGCACCTCAAGTACCCAATATCACAACTTGCCAAGGAAGTCAACAATAACAATGTTTCCACAATAAATAGCCCATGGCTCAACCACAATGTATACAAGAGTCTCAACAATAGAAATAGAAAGTGAATAGCTCAACAAGAATGGTATTTCAACAAGTTACAACTTTGCCTCAATGTGATCACGACTTTCACAACCTCAACACCAAAATCCAACAATAAGATATTCCAAGAAATAACAATTTCAAGTAGGGTAACTCAACAATTAAATAATTAACAAGGAAATGAGAAAACAGTAACTTCAACTAAGTATGTAAGGGAAAATAACAAGTAAGATATGAGACAAGTATTAATAATATCAAGTGAAGCATGTAAGGATAAATTAACGATGATGAATATAATATGTTATGACAACTCAATTAAAGGCATGAAAAGAATATATATATATATATATAGCTTAAACCGATTAATTACTACATTTAGCCCATGTACCCACTCGTCACCTTGCATACACACCTTTCACGTACCACAATTAACACAAAATAACACAAATCCTAAGGGGTAATTTCCCCACACAAAGTTAGGCAAGACACTTACCTCAAAACACACTAACCCAATCCACTAATAAGTCTTTTCTGCGAATATCCAACTCTGAACGGCTCGAATCTAACCAAAATAACTTTATACCATAAATACAAACCATAGGAAACTATTTCAAACAATAAAGTTGCAATCTTTAAAGAAAAACAAAAAGTAAACTCAAAAAGTCAACCATGAGCTCGCGTCTCAAAACTCGACCAAACATAAAAACATCTGTACACACATTCAATAACGAGTCCAACCATACTAAAATGAGTCAAATCCGACCTCAAATTGTCTTTCAAATCTTCAAAATTTAGCTTATGAAGTTTTCACAAATTTTCCTAATTTTTTCAACCCAAAGCACTAATTAAATGGTAAAAACAATGATGGATTCATGTATAATAATCAAATCCGAGTTAAAATCACGTAGCCCGATCAACTCCTTAAAAATCTCTTCAAAAATCGCCCAAAACCGAGGTCTCTAGCCCAAAAGATGAAAAATGGAACAAAACCCTCGATTAGGAAATAATATATTGTTGCCCAGTTATTGCCTTACGCGATCGCGAAGAACAAATTCTCCCATCTCGCAAAACCTTTTACGCGATCGCGTGAACATAATCGCGAACGCGGTGATCAGCCTTCCTCAGCTTACGTGATCGCACACCAGGCCACGCGAACACGAAGAACATCCCATGCCTCCCCACTACCTCTCCTTCCTTATACGCGAATGTGGTCCCACTCACGCGTTCGCGATGCACAAGCTTCCCAACCATCACGATCGCATCCCTGACTTCGTGAATGCGAAGAGTAAAACTCCATCAGTCACTGAGGACTCTACGCGATCGCGGTATAATCTTCGCAAATGCGATGAAGGAAACCAGACACTCAAAAAACCAGTAATCCCATTTCAAGAACAAATGGTCCGAACTCAATACGAAACACGCCCGGGGGCCGTCCGAACATTCCAACAAGTCCTAAAATACGATACAAACTCGCTCTAAGCCTCAAATCATATCAAACAATACTAAAACTACAAATCGCACATCAATTCAAGCCTAATGAACTTATGAACTTCTAACTTCTAAAACTAATGCCGAAACATACCAAACCAACTCCGATTGACCTCAAATTTTGCACACAAGTCATAATTGACACAACAGACCTATTCCAACTTCCAGATACGCCTTAAAAATAGCAGTTATTAGATTTGAATAGGAGTTTAACCTACACATGATCTCTAACATGATTCACGAATTCACGTAATTGTAGAACATGTAAAGCATGATAGTGAGAATCACAAATATTCAAATCGGGGCATAATATAGCCTAAATNTCAGATACACCTTAAAAATAGCAGTTATTAGGTTTGAACAGGAGTTTAACCTACACATGATCTCTAACATGATTCTAGAATTCACGTAATTGTACAACATGTAAAGCATGATAGTGAGAATCACAAATATTCAAATCGGGGCATAATATAGCCTAACTACTACCCGAACATGAATAAAACCAGGTGCATGCACATGGGCTCAACCACTCGCCTGTACGCCACCCTTAGCATGTAGCCAACACCAATAACTCAGGCAACTAGTACCTCAACCAAGTTTAGGCGAGATACTTACCTCAAACAAGTCAAATAAATGCTTTAGAAATGCCTTCCCATGCGAATCGATCTTCGAACGGATTGAATCTAACCAAAAATAACTCAATAACATTAAATAAAGCCATAGGGAATAATCCTAAACAATAGAGCTTCGATCTTTATACAAATATACAAAGTCAACCAAAACGTCAATTCGGGCCCACATCCCGAAACCTGACCAAACTAACAAATTTTGGTTACCCATTCCAATACGAGTCCAAATATAAAAGTCTCACCCAAATTGGACTTCAAATCGGGGTTTAAAACTCAAATATTTACTCTCCAAAATATTAGTACAAGAACACCCAATTTTTCTCCTTCAAATCTATGTTCCAAGTGTACAAAGCAATGGGGAATCAAGATCTAACATCAAAATCAAGTAAAGATTACTCACCATCCAAAGTGTTGTGAACAATCATCAAAATATCGCCTCTAACCGAGCTCCAACTCTCAAAATAATAAAAATGTGCTAAACCCTCAAAATTAATACAGTGCCCAGAGATTTCCACTTCTGTAGACAAATCCATCGCATATACGACCTCACTTCTCCGTGCCCCCGCTCGCATATGCAAAAATTACTTACCCAGCCTGCCTTCGCACTTGTGATCTATCCTTCTGCATTTGCGGAACCGCAGGTGCGACATCAAAACATGCATGTGCGTAACTCCCCTGCCTGCCCATCCTCGGAGGTATACATATCACCTCTGCAGGTGCGGCTTCGCAATTGCGCTGCAGCCTATTTCGTAAAAGCGACCCTATGGTTGCGCATGTGACTGATCCAACTCTACACTAACTTCGCAAATGCGATAAGAGTGTCACATTTGTGACATCTGAACCTCCCTTACCCTCTTCACAATTGCAGTGCTGGTGCTCGCAATTGCAATAACTATAGTACCAACAACCTTAAGCAAGTTCAAACCAATCTGAAACATATCCGAAACTCACCTGAGCCTCGGGGCTCTACATCAAGAATCCACACAAGTCTAAAAATCATACAAACTCACTCGCGCGATCAAATCACCAAAATAACATCCGGAACCACAATTCGGACATCAAAACGCATGAAATTGCAGAATGAATTCAAGAATTTCTAGAAACACAACCATGCGTCTGATTCCTATTAAACAACTCAGAATGACACCAAACTTTGCAAACAAGTTCCAAACAAAAAAATGGACCTATTCCAAGTCCCGAAATACAAATCTGAACGCGATAGCCATAAAGTCAACCTAGGTCAAACTTAGGATATTTCTAAACCTTCAAATTGCTAACTTTCGACAAAACAAGCCAAATCAACCTAGAAACCTCCGAATTTAATTCTGGACACACACTTAAGTCAAAGATTATTATATGAACTTGTTGGAACCATCAAAATACCATTCCGGTGTCGTTTTCACAAAAGTCAAACCTCGATCAACCTTTCCAACTTAAGCTTCTAAACCCAGAACCAAGGAATCGAAATCATTCCAAAACTTTCCCAAAACCAAAATAACCATCCCTACAAGTCATAAAACCACAAATACACATACGAGAAGCTTCAAAAGGGGAAAAGAGGCTCAAATACATAAAATAACTAGTCGGGTCGTTACATTCTCCCCCTCTTAAACAAACGTTCGTTCTCGAATGAGTAAAGACATACCTAAAGTTCCAAAAAGATGAGGATAACGGCTATGCATATCATGCTCGGTCTCCCAAGTAGCCACCTTGACTGGTTGACCTCTCCACTGAACCTTCACTGAAGCAATGTTCTTTGACCTAAACTTCCGGACCTACCTGTCCAATATAGCCACCGGCTCCTCAACATATGTCAAATGCTTGTCAAACTAGATCGAGCTGAAGTCTAATACATGATACGGATCGACATAGTACTTTCGGAGCATGGAAACATGAAATACCAGGTGAAGTCCCGATAAACTAGGTGGCAATGAAAGTATGTAGGCCACCTCACCAACTCTCTCAAGGATATCAAAAGGACCAATATACCGAGGGCTCAACTTGCCCTTATTTTCGAACCTCACCACACTCTTCATAGGCAAAACTCTTAGCAGAACCCTCTCACCCACTATGAATGCCATATCATGAGCCCTCCGATCAGCATAACTCTTCTGCCTAGACTGCTTTGTACGAAGCCGCTCCTGAATCAACTTCAACTTCTCCAAAGCATCCTGAACCAAATCAGTTACGAATAAACTAACCTCCCCAGCTTCAAACTATCCAACCGCAGAATGTCATCGCCTCCCATATAAGGCCTCATAAGGAGCCATCTGAATGCTCGACCTATAGTTTTTATTATAGGCTAACTTTGCGAGCAGTAGAAACTGATGCCATGAACCCCCAAAATCAATAACATAGGAATGTAACATATCCTCCAAGATCTGAATATTGTTCTCTGACTGGCCGTCTATCTAGGGATGAAATGTCGCACTCAGCTCAACCTGAGTTCCCAACTGACGCTGCACAGTTCTCTAAAAATGCAATGTGAATTGTGTGCCTCGATTAACTATAATAGACATTGGCATGCTATGAAGACAATCAATCTCCCGAATATAAATCTGAGGCATCTGCTCTGAAGAGTAGGCAGTCGTGACTGGAATGAAGTGCTCATACTTGGTCAGTTTGTCCATAATAACCCACACAATGTCGAACTTCTTCAAGGTCCATGGAAGTCCAACTACAAAATTCATGGTGATACGCTCCCACTTCCACTCCGGAATATCAAGTCTTTGAAGCAAATCACCTGGTCTCTGATGCTCGTACTTCACCTACTGACAGTTCAAACACCGAGCCACATACTCCACAATATCTATATTTATTCTCCTCTACCAGTAGTGTTGCCTCAAATCCTGGTACATATTTGCGGCACCTGGATTAATGAAATACCGCAAACTATGGGCCTCCTCAAGAATCAACTCATGCAACCCATACATATATGGAACATTGATCTGGGCCTACATCCTCAACACGCCATCATCACCAATAGTCACCTCTTTGGCATCATCGTGTTGCACCGTGTCCTTAAGGATAAGCAAATGGGGATCATCATACTAACGCGTCTTGATGCGCTCAAACAAAGAAGACCATGAAACCAAGCAAGCAAGAACCTGGAAAGGATCCGAAATATCCAACCTCACAAACTTGTTGGCCAAAGCCTGAATATCCAAAGCTAACGGCCTCTCCCCAACTGGAATAAAAGCGAGACTACCCATGCTCTCGGCCTTCCTACTCAAAGCACCGGCCTCCACATTGGCCTTCCCGAGATGATAAAGAATGGTTATAGCATAGTCTTTTTGTATAGCCAACCACCTCCACTTCCTCAAGTTCAGATCCTTTTGCTTAAACAGGTGTTGTTGACTCTTGTGGTCCGTGAACACCTCACAAGACACGCCGCAGAGATAGTGCCTCCAAATCTTCAGTGCGTGAACAATGGCTGCCAACACGAAATCATGTACTGGGTAGTTCTTCTCATGGGGCTTCAACTAACGTGAAGCATAAGCAATCACTCTTCCCTCCTGCATCAATACACATTCAATACCAATCAGCGAAGCGTCACAATAAATTGTATATGAACCTGATGCTAAAGGAAAAATAGAACTGGAGTTATGGTCAAGGCAATCTTGAGCTTCTGAAAGCTCTCCTCACACTCATCAGACCACCTGAATGGGGCACCCTTATGAGTCAATATGGTCAAAGGAGATGTAATGGATGAAAACCCCTCCACAAAATGGCGATAATACCTGGCCAAGCCTAGAAAACTCCAGATCTTGGTAGCAGAAGACGGTCTGCGCCAACTCTGAACTGCTTCCACATTCATCGGATCCACCTTAATCCTCTCACTAGACACCACATGGCCCAAAAATGCTACTGAATCAAGCCAAGACTCCCACTTGGAGAATACACCAATATGTGGTCAATGAACATAATGACGAAGGAATCAAGATATGACTGGAAGACACTATTCATCAAGTGCATAATGGATGTTGGGGCATTGGTCAGCCCAAACGGCATCATCAAGAACTCGTAGTGACCAGAGTGAGTCCTGAAGGTCATCTTCAAAATATTTGAATCCCGGATCTTCAAATGATGGTACCTCGATCTCAAATCAAACTTCGAGAATACCTGAGCACCCTGAACCTGATCAAACAAATCATCAATACGCGGTAGTGGGTACTTATTCATGAATGTAACCTTGTTCAGCTGCATATAATCAATACACATCCTCAAAGAGTCGTCCTTCTTATTCACAAATAAAACTGGAGCACCCCAAGGTGAAACACTCGGTCTGATGAAACCCTTGTCAAGCAGCTCCTGAAGTTGTTCCTTTAGTTCTTTAAACTCCATTGGTTCCATACAATATGGTGGAATAAATATTAGTTGAGTGCCTAGCACCAAGTCAATACCAAAACCAATATTCCTATCGGGCGGCATGCCCGGTAGGTCTGCTGGAAACACATCTGAGAAATATCTCACTACCGGAAGTGACTCAACGGTAGGAGTATCAGCACTGATATCCCTAACAAACCTATCGATAGCTGATAGCCATAAAGTCAACCTATGGTTAAACTTAGGATATTTCTACAACTTCAAATTGCCAACTTTCAGCAAAACAAGCCAAATCAACCTAAAAACCTCTGAATTAAATTCCGGACATATGCCTAAGTCCAAAATCACTATACGGACCTATTAGAACAATAAAAACACCCTTCCGGGGTCGTTTACCAAAAAGTCAAACCTCGGTAAACCTTTCCAACTTAAGCTTCTAAACCAAGAACCAAAGCATCCAAATTATTCCAAAACTTCCCGAAAACCAAACTAACCATTCCCGTAAATCATAAAACCATAAATACACATATAGAAAGCTTCAACGGGGGAAACGAGTCTCTAATACACAAAATAATCGGTCGGGTCGTTATAGGAGTATTCAACAATAAGCATGTTTCATGCAGCAAACAACCCAATTCAAGGCATATTAATAGTCTAAGGTCTAATCCGATCATGACCACACATACACACTGTATACACACTCTTCACCTTGTGTACATATTGTTTCATATAACACAAATAAGCAAATAAGACCAAATCCTAATAGGTATTTTCCTCACATAAGGTTAGGCAAGATACTTACCTCAAATAGCCTCAATCAATACTCTAAAAATGCTTTTCCTATAAAATTCACCTCCACTGGGCTCAAATCTAGTAAAAATAACTCAATAATATCAAACAATGCAAAGGAAATCAATTTCAATTAATAAAGTTGCAATCTTTACCCAACTCCCAAAAGTCAACCCTGGGCTCGCCCTGTCAAAAACCAAGTCGAGGGTAAATCTCGACTACCCATAACCCCACGAGTCCAAATATATGATTAGTTTTCAAAACCAAGTTCGATTCGACTCTCAAATCTCAAATTTTTATTTTCAAAACATAGTAAAAACTCCACAAAAATTTCCTTCAAATTTCATGATTTTGATGTTATAATTCATAAGTAATCAAGTTATAATATCAAAATTTAGTCAAGATCACTTACCCAATACCTAGGTGTGAAAATCCCCTCCAGAAATCACCTTCCACCAAGTCTAGGGCCCAAAATGTGATAAAATGAGACAAAGTCCCAAAATCCTATCTATTAACCCAGTTGTAGATGTCGCATTCGCAAACCTCTGCAAATGCGACCCAGGCATCGCAAAAGTGAAGCCTGTCTTCCCCAAAAAGTTTCGCAAATGTGACCATACACTTCGTATTTGCTAAGATAGGGAAAAGCCCAAAAGTAACTAATGGATAGAAAATGTGATCTGCTCCTACATAGGCCCCCCTTCGCAAATGTGAAGCCTGCCACCCCAGCTAACTATCGCAATTGCGACCTCTACCTTGCAAATGCGAACTGGTTCTCGCATGTGCGAGACCTGCAGCCAACAAACTTGAATCCAATGCAAAACACTCTAAAACTCACCTGATCCCCCTAGGCTCCGCACCAAACATCCACACAAGTCTATAAACATCATACGAACTCACTCACAAGCTCAAAACACCCCAAAAAACGTCTGAAACCACGAATCAAACACCAAAACGCATCAAAACCATAATGAAAATAAAGAATTTCTAAAATCGCAACCAAGCATCTGATTCCTACCAAACCAACCATCTCTGCAAGTCACATAACCACAAATACACATGGGGGAAGCTTCAAAAGGGAAAACGGGGCTCAAATACACAAAATGATCAGTCGGGTCATTATAATATCCCATTCCCTCGAACGAGTATAGAGATATACCTGAAGTGCCAAAAAGATGACGATAACGGCTAGTCGCCTCCTTGACCGGTTGACCTTACCATTGAACATTCACCGATGCAATTTTCTTCGACCTCAACTTACGGATGTGCCTGTCTAAAATGGCCACCGGCTCCTCAACATAAACTAAATCCTTGTCCAACTACACCGAGCTGAAATCTAACAATAGTACTTTTGGAGCATGGAAACATGGAATACCGGATGAACCCCAGATAAGCTTGGTGGCAAGGCAAGTCTGTAGGCCACCTTACCAACCCTCTCTAAAACCTCGAAAGGAAAAAATACTGAGCGCTCAACTTGTCCTTCTTCCCAAACCTCATCACACCCTTCATAGGCGAAACTAAAAGTGGAACCCTCTCACCCACAATGAATTCTATATCACGAGCCTTCCTGTCAGTATAACTCTTCTACCTAGACTGCACTGTATAAAGCCACTCCTGAATCAATTTCACCTTCTCCAAAGTATCACGAACTAGATCAGTCCTTAACAACCTAGCCTCCCTAGGCTCAAACTAACCAGCCAATCGGAGAATGACTTCACCTCCCACAAAGGCCTCATATGGAGCCATCTGGATGCTCGACTTATAGTTGTTGTTGTAGGCAAACTCTACAAGCAGTAGAAACTAATCCCACTGATTTTAAAAATCTATCACACAGGCTCGCAACATGTACTCCAAAATATGAATAGTGCACTCGAACTCCCTGTCCGTTAGTTGATAAAATATTGTACCCAACTCGGCTTGTGTGCCCAACTCACGCTGCACAGTTCTCCAAAAACATAATATGAACTACGTGCCTCGATTTGAGATAATAGACATGGGCATACCATATAGGCGAACAATCTCTCTAAGATAAATCTGAGCCAGCTGCTCTGAAGAGTAGGTAGTCATGACTGAAATAAAGTGTGTAGGCTTAGTCACTCGGTCCATAATTACCCACACAATATTGAATCTCCTCAAGGTTCGTTGTAGCCCAACCACAAAATCCATAGCGATACACTCTCACTTTCACTCCGGAATATCTAGCCTTTGGAGCAAACCATCAGGTCTTTGATGCTCATACTTAACCTACTGATAGTTCAAACACCATGCTACATACTCAACAATATCTTTCTTCATCCTTCTCCACTAGTAGTGTTGCTTCAAATTATAGGTACATCTTCGCAGCACCCGGATGAATAGAATACCGCAAACTATGGGCCTCCTCAAGAATAAGCTCTCGCAACCCATCTATATTAGGCACAGAAATCTGGCCTAAAGCCTCAATAACCCATCATTATCAATAGTCACCTCCTTTGCATCATTGTGTTGCACGGTGTCCTTAACGACAAAAAAGTGGGGATCATCATACTGACGCGCCTTGATACGCTCAAACAAGGACGGTCATGATACAACACAAGCAAGAACCCTTCTAGGCTCCGAAATATCCAACCTCACAAACCTGTTGGCCAAAGACTGAACATCTAAAGTTAACGGTCTCTTTCCAACTGGGATAAAAGCAAGACTCCCCATGCTCTCAGCCATCCTACTCAAAGCGCCGGGGACCACATTAGCCTTCCCAGGATGATAAAGAATGGTGATATCATAGTCCTTTAGTAGCTCTAACCACCTATGTTGCCTCAAGTTTATATCTTTTTGTTTGAATAGTTGTTAAAGACTTCTGTGATCCGTGAACACCTTACAAGACATGCCATAAAGATAGTGCCTCCAAATCTTAAGCGCGTGAACAATGGTTGCTAACTCCAAATCATGCACTAGGTATTTCTTCTCATGGGGATTCAACTGGCGGAAACCATGAGCAATTACCCTACTATCCTGCATCAACACACACCCAATGCTAATTCGTGAAGCATCACAGTAGACTGTATATGAATCTGATGCTGAATGCAAAACCAGAACTGGAGTTGTAGTCAAGGCAGTCTTGAGCTTTTGAAACCTCTCCTCATACTCGGCAGACCACTTGAATGGGGCACCCTTCTGAGTCAATCTAGTTAAAGGAGCTATAATGAGGGACAAACCCTCCAAGAAGCGGCGATAATACCTAGCCAAACCTAGAAAACTCCGGATCTCTGTAACGGTAGAAGGTCTAGTCCAACTCTGAACTACATCAATCTTCTTCAGATCCGCCTTAATTCCCTCACTAGATACCACGTGAATCAAGAATGCCACCGAGTCTAACAAAAACTGACACTTGGAGAATTTAGCATATAGTTTCTTCTCGCTCAAAGTCTGGAGCACGATCCTCAAGTGTTGCTCATGTTCCTCTCGGCTGCGAGAATACACCAGCATATCATCAATAAACACAATGACGAAGGAATCTAGATACTGCAGAAATACACTGTTCATCAAGTACATGAAAGTTGATGGGGCATTAGTCAGTGCAAAAGACATCACCAAGAACTCATAATGCCCATAACAGGTCCTGAAAGCCGTTTAGGGAATATCTGAAGCCCGTATCTTCAACTGATGATACCTTGATCTCAAATCAATCTTTGAGAATACCCTAGCACCCTGAATTGATCAAATAAATCATCAATACGCGATAGTGGGTACTTGTTATTGATAGTAACCTTGTTCAGTTGCTTGTAATCAATGCACATTCTCATGGAACCGTCCTATTTCTTCTCAAATAGTAATGGTTCACTCCAAGGTAAAAACTCGGTCTGATGACCCCTTTATCTAGAAATTCCTGAAGTTGTTCCTTTAATTCCTTCAACTCTGCTAGAGTCATGTGGTACGGTGGAATTAGATATGGGCTGAGTGTCCGACACCAAGTNTATCTTTTTGTTTGAATAGTTGTTAAAGACTTCTGTGATCCGTGAACACCTTACAAGACATGCCATAAAGATAGTGCCTCCAAATCTTAAGCGCGTGAACAATGGTTGCTAACTCCAAATCATGCACTAGGTATTTCTTCTCATGGGGATTCAACTGGCGAAAACCATGAGCAATTACCCTACTATCCTGCATCAACACACACCCAATGCTAATTCGTGAAGCATCACAGTAGACTATATATGAACCTGATGGTGAATGCAAAACCAAAACTGGAGTTGTAGTCAAGGCAGTCTTGAGCTTTTGAAACCTCTCCTCATACTCGGCAGACCACTTGAATGGGGCACCCTTCTGAGTCGATCTAGTCAAAGGAGTTGTAATGAGGGACAAACCCTCTAAGAAGCGGCGATAATACCTAGCCAAACCTAGAAAACTCTGGATCTCTATAACGGTAGAAGGTCTGGTCCAACTCTGAACTACATCAATCTTCTTCGGATCCACCTTAATTCACTCACTAGATACCACGTGAATCAAGAATGCCACCGAGTCTAACAAAAACTGACACTTAGAGAATTTAGCATATAGTTTCTTCTCCCTCAAAGTCTGGAGCACGATCCTCAAGTATTGCTCATGCTCCTCTCGGCTGCGAGAATACACCAGTATATCATCAATAGACACAATGACGAAGGAATCTAGATACTGCAGAAATACATTGTTCATCAAGTACATGAAAGTTGATGGGGCATTAGTCAGTGCAAAAGACATCACCAAGAACTCATAATGCCCATAACAGGTCCTGAAAGCCGTTTTAGGAATATCTGAAGCCCGTATCTTCAACTGATGGTACCTCGATCTCAAATCAATCTTTGAGAATACCCTGGCACCCTGAATTGATCAAATAAATCATCAATACGCGGTAGTGGATACTTGTTATTGATAGTAACCTTGTTCAGTTGCTTGTAATCAATGCACATTCTCATGGAACCATCCTATTTCTTCACAAATAGCAATGGTTCACTCCAAGGTAAAAACTCGGTCTGATGAAACCTTTATCTAGCAATTCATGAAGTTGTTCCTTTAATTCCTTCAACTTTGCTAGAGTCATGTGGTACGGTGGAATAGATATGGGCTGAGTGTCCGGCACCAAGTCAATACCAAAATTAATATCCCTATCGGGTGGCATGCCTGATAGGTCTACTAGAAACACATCTGGGAACTCCCTTATTACAAGAACTGACTCAACAGTGGGAGTATCAGCACTAACATCCCGTACAAAAGCTAAGTACTCCAAACAACCCTTCTCAATCATCTGTTGAGCCTTCAGAAAAGACAACACCCTACTAGGAACATGACCCAAGGAACCCCTCCACTCCAGCCTCGGCAATCCGGTATAACCAATGTCACAGTCTTAGTGTGACAATCAAGAATAACATGATATGGTGACAACCAATCCATGCCCAAAATCACATCAAAATCCACCATATTAAGTAACAGAAGGTCAACCCCAATCTTATAACCCCCAATAGTGACAAAACAAGAACGATAGACACGGTCTATCATAATAGAATCCCCAATGGGTGTAGATATATAAACAGGAGTATCAAAAGAATCACAAGACATATCCAAATATGAAGCAAAAAAGGATGACACATACAAATAAGTAGAACCCGGATCAAATAAAATGATGGATTTCTATGATAAACAAGAACAATGCTTGTGATGACAGCATCTGATGCAACTTCCTCAGTCCTACCAGCGAAAGCAAAACAACGGGCTTGGCTTCCCCCTCTAGGACCGCAAATGCGAACTGGTTCTTGCATTTGCGAGACATGCAGCACTAGCAAAACTTAACCCAATGCAAAATACATCTGAAACTCACCCGAGCCCCCAGGGCTCTACACCAAATATCCACACAAGTCTATAAATATCATTTGAACTCGTCGTGAGCTCAAAATACCAAAATAATGTCCGAAACCATGAATCAAACACCAAAACGCATCGAAATCATAATGAAACTCAAGAACTTCTAAAATCATAACGAAGAATCCGATTCAAAACAAACTAACTCGGAATAACACCAAACTCTTCACATAAGTTTCAAATGACAAAACGGACCTATTCCAAGTCTCGAAATCAAAATCGAAACCCGATAGCTACAAAGTCAACCCATGGTCAAACATAAAAAATCTCTAAACCTTTAAATTGCCAACCTTCAGCAAAAAGAGTCAATTCATCCTAGGAACCTCCGAATTCACTTCCGGGCACACTTCTAAGTTCAAAATTATCATACAAACCTATTGGGGCCATCAAAATACCATTCCGGGGTCATGTTTACAAAAGTCAAACCTTGGTCAACACTTCTAACTTAAACTTCCAAACTAGGAACTAAGTGTTCCAAATCAATCCAAAACCTCTCCAAAACCTAACCAACCATCCCCACAAGTCACATAACCACAAATACACATGCGAGAAGATTCAAAAGGAAAATAGGGCTCAAATACACAATATAGTGGTGAAATTGCTCTTCAAATTCTCCTTCTCTCGAAGTATAGGGCTCAAAATATGAAGTAATGGGCAAAATACCGAAATTGGCAACTTAAATGCACTGGCCAGCAGTACCCTACACGATCGCGGTAGTACCCTCGCGATCGCGAAGGTTAATCTTCCTCCAGCTTCAGCTATGCTTAGCAAATGGAAAGCCTCTTATGCTAACATGAAGTTCCACACTACCCAGGCATTCGTGAATGCGATGCTGCCCACGCGAACACGATGGCCAAAATCCCGTCTGACAACAAAGCTCCACGAACGTGGCCTCTTCATCATGAACGTAGCCTCTTTATCGCGAACACGATGAACAAATCACTAGGGACCCCAAAACACCCTTCGCAATCACGATGCTCCTACCGCAATCGCGAAGCACATCAGAACAGCACTAGAAATTAGCAATGTAACACAATGCAAAATGGTCTAAAACCACCTCGAATCATATCCAAACACCATGGGACCCCATCCAACTAGTCCAAATATATTATCCAAACTTATCCAAAGGATCGAAGCTCCATAAATAACATCAAAACCAATAATCAAAATCAAAATCGTTCTTTTACTTCAAGAACTTCAACTTGCAACTAAGTGTCTGATATAAGTGTAACCAATCCGGAATGAACTCGAAATTTGTATACAAGTCTCAAATAACGAAACGGAGTTATTCCAATTCTAGAACAACAATTTGACTCGATAGCCTCAAAGTCAACTCCCGGTCAAACTTGTGAACTCTCCAATTCTTTAAATTACCAACTTTCATCAAATAGAGCCAAAATTTTCTAAGAACATCCAAATCTAAATTCGAACATACGCCCAAGTCCAAAATTACCATATGAACCTATTAAAAGCATCAAATCCCGATTCCTATGTCGTTTACTCAAAAGTCAAACCATGGTTAACTCTTCCAACTTGAAGCTTCCAAATTGATAATCTCTTCCAAATCAGCTCTGAACCTCTCGATAGTCAACACTAACCATACATGTGAGTCGTAATGTATAATATGAAGCTTCTCAAAGTCTCAAACCCCCGAACGAAGTGTTAAAGCTCAAAATGACCTGTCGGGTCGTTACACTCTCCCCCATTTAAACATACATCCATACTCGAAGGTGACAGGAGTCATTCCAAAGTTGACAAAACACTGTATAACTCATCATACACATACTCATGGGTGATCTCACGTTATCCTAATTCATATGATCCCATTACACACTCCTGACTGAAAATTCTGCCTTCAACCTTAGCTTAAATATCCATAAGACCAAATTCTAAATTTTTGAGCTCCTCTACGATCCGGTTCTTAAATGTATACATCGTATCAATCTCAACAAGCTGTATCAAAGCATAAGTATACTCCCAGGATGTAACCACACAATGTACCGCATAATCTATATGCTCATAGCAATATCTTCCGACCATAATAGTTGCTTATTATCAAATCTGGTACTGGTAATATACCTCATGACACGTAAAACCTTGTTCCACAACCTCGCCATACTCTAAATAATGAAAGAGACGTGTAGAAACTCATAACCGCCCGACAAATCAATAAGTCATGGAGTTCTCTAACTCGACAAGAACCATTACCAAATTCTGAGTTGATTAGTGATATTCTTCCTCCAAACATACATTATACAAATCCAATTGGACTGATCCCAGTTCCAATAACCTTGTCTCACCCAGTATAAGTTGCTCGACTGACAGACCACATCAAATACCATCAAGAACCTCATACGCCGCAATATGTGCGCCAAGAACTTCTCGAATATGATTGGTAATGAAAAAAGAACCAAAAGGGAACTATCCAACAAGTTTAACAAATACAACCATAAGAGCATAATGTTATGAGTCTATTTCACAAGGGAGAAATAAAACACACAAAACGAACATAAGAAAATATATCCAATACAATCCCGTTGCGGTGTGCTACCCGGTCCATTACATAATACCGTTACGATGTGCAATTCGATTCACATATATTAATCTGTATGGGAATACACTACTAGAAATTTGGTAAAACCGACCAAAGAAACCGACCAAAGTTGGTCGGTAATGGCCAATAACCGACCAAAACATGACCATTTACGTGTGGAGGGTATTTTAGGGGTCGAAAAGGAATTACGACCAAATATTACAAAAAAAGCCCACCAAAGTTGGTCGGCATTTTAATTATGTAATCAAAAGATTTACCATATGGGAATCGAACTGGGGTCTGTACTGTGGCAGGATACTATTCTACCACTAGACCATTGGTGCATTTTGTTTTAAGACTGTGTTTAATTTGATTTATACTCTTTAATTGTATTTTCGCACGAAAATAACCGACCAAAGTTGGTCGGTTTTTTTTAAATGACCGGCCGAATTAACCGACCAATTTTGGTCGGTTTTTTTTAATATTAATTTTTATTTATTTTAATTGAAAAACCGACCAAGGTTGGTCAGTTTCTTGAAAAATAAATTTTGCGGGACTCAAAAATAGTTTTTCGCATTTTTGTGCTAAAGAAAACCGACCAAAGTTGGTCGGTTTCGTAAAAATAAATTAAAAAATAAAATATTTTGAAAAAACGACCAACTTTGGTCGGTGTTTTGACCGACCAAAGTTGTTCGGTCGACCTTGGTCAGTTTTTGGAATTTCTAGTAGTGATACCCACTGAGCCTTATTGCTCCACTCACTAAACATATGCGTAGCCACAACAAGCATGTATAGTGCATAACATAACCATGAAAAGACGGATAGATTAATACGGTACGGAAGAAGGTCAAACACGATTAAAGTACAATAGGTAAATTAACATCTCAAGAGTCATCTCGCTCAATTGCTACGAGGCCTAAACAAAACAACAACTTGCGAATAAATAACCAAATAATCTCACAACCTATCATGATATAAAAAAGTAACACATTAAACGCACCAACGCACGAATTTGAATCTCAAATGGATACTATCGAGTGGGAAACTAATCTTTTTTATGGAGAAGTACAAAATTACTGTGATACTATCTGTATGTGGTACAGCTTTCGACAGCATGCGGAAGATTTGGTGAAGTAGAATAACTATCTAACGGAGGAGTATTTTGAGTAGATTTCATTCACTCGATACTCTTTTTAAGCCATTCATTTATTGGAGCAAAATTGATTAAGGCTGCCCAATTTGTTATGAATAGAAATTTATTATTTAACTTCTATTACTATCATATTGGTAAAAAACTTACTTGCACCCGTTGTTTATATTAAATCCTAATAATTTATGTTATTCTATAGAGTAAGGTAAAAATATGTACTTATTAATTAACTATAATTTTTTTAGTAATAAGAGTATTGTCACGACCCAAACTAATCTCTGTCGTGATGGCGCCTATCGTGGAGTTAGGCAAGCCGACTAATTTCCAAAAACAAACCGATATTTTTATTTCAAAGATAATTTCAAGGTTATTTAATATAGAACCTCCATTTAAAGAGTTTCAATTAAAGAAAAATATAAGTGCGGAAAAGAAAAGCCTGACATCGGGATGTCACTAGTCATGAGCATATACTACAATCTGTCTAACAATATCAAGGCCAACTCAGCCCGAAAAATAGCTAAATACAACTAGAGAAAGATAAGAGGGAGAAGAGTTGGGGCTGCGATCGCCAAACAGCTACCTTACTATCTCCAAGAAAATCTACAATCAGAACACTCAATAACCGCTATCGTGTCCAGCTACACCTGAATCTGCACACAAGGTGCAGGGAGTAACGTGAGTACACCAACTTCGTAAGTAACAACAATAAATAAAGACTCGGCAGTAGTGACGATCAATAAAACATAAAACGTTCATATCAGAAAATCTCAGTAAAATACCACATGCTTTTAAAAATCAGGATTTGAATCA
>AWOL01S0111809.1:4433-14906 GCA_000715115.1 Nicotiana otophora
TTTATTAATATTTTAGACTTGAACTTTGGGCTTGGGATGAATTCAGATTAAACGACTACAAGATACAACCTACCTTAGCTACAACTATTAAAACAAGGGTAAACATTGTACATTGTTTAAGCTTCTTCAATTGCACCAAAAAAGCGAAGGTATATACTTTCTCTTCCTCATTTACTTTTTCAATTTCTTCTCCATTAATTTGTGAACTATCTTGTTGATTTCTTAATATATAATGAATTTTCAATAGTTTGGTCATAATCATGTCACGATCCAAAATCCCACCATGATCATGATGATATCTAACATAACCTGCTAGGTAAGCCAATATTCATAATCAACGAAAGCAAGACAAGTAAAGGATAATCTGTTGCCATGATATAGATAAAACATAATTAAGCCTCACATCATCAACCAAATACTGAATATACCACAATAATTTCTCAAACCGTAGATGGGTCATCCAATAGCTCTCCTGTATCTGAGATAAATTTTAGATCTTATTCCGGTTTGCATGCAGAAAGATCAACTTCTGACAATAAATTCAATAAATACTTGCACTGGGTTCCAAAACTCTTTGCGTCCTTATCACTTTAATCGCCAGAAGTGACTTTGAGTCTCCTAAATTTTTCATATCAAACTGGGTTCTTAATCTTCTCTTAAGCTCATTTATCGAAGCTAAGTCATTACTAGAAAAAGCCATGTCATCCACATGAAGCAGTACGAAATCATGAGCAACTAAATACTTGTAAAAGTGAGTCTCAAATGTAAAAGTACTGCCTGATACAAACAACAATATGATAAATAAGAAGGGGTCTCCGTAAGCTGTGAATTAAGTACAACAGCTCACCACGAAGTCTCCAAATCAAGTTGCTAAGCCCTCCTGAATGTCGTCAGAACCAACACCAGGATCTGTACAAAAATATTCAGAAGTAAAGTATGAGTAAGAAATCAATATATATCCGATAAGTATCATGTCTAATCCCGGCAAAGTAGTGGCAAGGTTTAGACAAAGGTGACATAATGTCATAACCCGTTAAACTCATAACAATGTATCATAAAAGTACAACTACAAAACTATGGATATAAATAGTAAGGTACGCAGCCAATAATCAACTGTTAAGTATAATTTCCAGGTAAGTTGATCAAGAATGCAAGTAACGCACAACATAAACATATATGAATGATATGCATCGAGTAGCATGTATATGCATGTCTTTACATGAGTCTGACGAGCGCAAAACACACACTTAAATATGCTCACTAGTCGAATATAGTATAATATAATATCGTATCCACAGGGATTGGAGTTAAACAATATTATCGTAGTTTGTAGCTAGATTGCTATCCAAGATGATTAACAATTTAGATTTATGTGATTTAAAATTAAAATTAACTAAGAATATAAAGCTAATTGACGAATGACACTCGGACAAAAGTAAGCAAGGAAGATATCAATGGGAGAAAATAGAGATTGATTGGATAGGTGCAAGATAAATGTCTGGGATTTAACTCTATTTAATTCACTTCTAATGTTCAAGTGAGTCTCTCGAATTTACTCAATTATTAGTTCAAATATTTAGTAGAAACTCCTCTCTCGATTAAGTCTCAACCTCACAATATGAACCAATTTAAGCTCAGTGAAGATATGCAGGAATTCATAGTGAATTGGTCTTTAGGAGAACCTCTCTCGATTATCCTCCTAACTAGGGTTAAATAATAATTCAACTAGCCTCTTTCGATTACTAAGAAGAATTAATGAACTTAACCAACAAGATAATGTAACGATATCACAAGTTATGCCTCTCTCGATTACATGAACATGTGAATATAGATGCAACAATTAAATCATCCAAAACGATTCACTACATAAAAACTAGAGTTATAATCCACAAACAAATATCAATACACCAAATACATCAAACTCTAAAGAGAACTACTCCATAGATATGGAGTAATTCATCACAAATAAGTTTAAGTTAAAGGAAATCATAAACGATCTAAACTCTTGTCTTGAGTGAGGATTGAATGATGAAATCCTTGTGCTCTTGCTTCTCCTACTTCTCCTTAGCCTCCTTAGGTCTTAGATGAGTCAAAAGTCCAGAAAATATCGTTTTCCATGTATATATACCAAGTAGGGTCGAGCCCAAGAGGAAACACCTTTACTGACGTCCAGCAGTGATCCTCGGCCCCTGAACACGATCCCGACTTATTCATTTGGGCTTTTACTCAGACTTCAAAGCACAAAATAACTCGAATTAGTTGCACAATATCTATATAACTCGGAATCACTCCTGCAAGGCATAAAATATATAATTAGTACAAAACACTAGCAATTGAAAGCTCAACTCAATTAAAGTGCGATAAGCAACTAAAACACGCAATTATAGCCTACCATCAGAGTCTACTATATCTATGCATGTGAAAGACTCCATCTCTTCCTCAACCAACACCTCCCAGGTGGCTGGCACCTCTTAGGTGTCCCATATCACTGCACACATATGGCCCAATGTAGTATGGGTAATCACATAACTCCGGAGAGATGGATTCAAATTCATGCGCCGAGTATCATTGCTCCATAATGAATCATCACATCTCAGAAATCATCAAACCGCACGAAATGTACTATCGTGTCAAACTATAGTATCCACACAGAATGTTCTATCATGCCAACCTTATTCCATAATAGAGTACTATATATAGGGATGCATTCATATGAACAGGAATTAAACATATATGATACGTATGGACAGAGAAAATTACCATGCAGATATATGCATGTTTACAACTATTGACTACGGCTACAACGTATAATCCAACATACCAAATAGTCCTTCATGTTAAAATAAAGCATCAAAAGCTTAGACATAATATCTAGCATGATTAAAGTTCCTCAAGTAGTCATAAATAAAATAAGGAATAGATAAGAAAAAATATATCCCAAACAAGGCCCAAAGAAGCCTAAATTATATCCCAAATATGGTATAACCTTAGCGCTCGCATATATGCTCGTCATCTCGCATATACATCGCCCCCAAACATGTAGTACTTTGCATATAAGTCTGTTTTATAACATTCCTTAAATCAAGGTTAGCCAAGCTACTTACCTTCTCCAAAATACACTTTCAACCTTCCAATATGCCTTTTCATCTATCCTTGCCCTACAAACGCTCCAAATCTAGCCAAACAATGCTTAATGGGTCAAATACAATCATATAAATCAATTCCAAACAATAAAGCTTCAGTCTTTAATTAAATCTCAAAAGTCAACAAAAGTTAAATTGGACCCACATGATCAAAACCCTAGTCCAAACTCAAATGTTGTTGAACTATAACCCCACGAGTCCAAATATATAATTAGTTTCTAAATTCGAGTCCAAATCAATGTTCAAAATATCATAATTTATTTTCTTAAGTCTTAGACAAAACCCCAAATTTTACTCTTTGATTCCATATTTTAGGTAAAACAATCCATGGAAAAACAAGTTTTATGAATAAATTCAAGTAATAATTACTTACCCTCAAGATTGTGATGAAATCCCTCTTCAAAATCTCCTCCTCCCACTCTCCAAAAATAAAAAATGGTAAAAATAAGCTAAATCTCGAAATCTAAAAATATATAACCTTGGAGCCCGATCCTTCTATACGATACGCGAAGGCTAACTGGCCTGGCTCCTATGCAATCGCGACATCTTTCAGCGACCACGATGCATAGCTGACGATTCCACTCGATTGCGGTCTACTCCAGCGAAGTGCAAATTTCCCCTGGTCCAATTCCATTTACGCGATCGCGAAACTTGGCTCAATGAGCGTGATGCACTGATGTGCACTAGAAAACCAGCAGTTGCAACATGTTCTAAAATACTTTAAAACCACCTCAAAACTCACCCAAGTCCCCATTCAATCATCCTAACAAGTTCATATATCCTATACAAACTTGTCCAAAGACTCGAAATACTAAAAACATCATCAAAACCAAGAATCAGGCATCAAACCAAAACTTTTAAACTTTCTTATTTTCAAAATTTTAAAACAAGGTGCAACTTTATTATTTCTCTATAGAGTTTCAGTCTTGCCAAAGTTTCATTCTTTCACCTTTCTAGTAGATCTTATAGTGAAGAAATACTAACCTAAGCATGTTCTTTAACTTGTACTTATTGCCTCTCGAAGAAGATTAATAAAATATGCGTATAATTTTCTAAGAGGAAAAAATCGGTTAGTTTTATTACTTGGTTTCACTGGGTCTTTAACTGTATTCTGCTTACTTTACGGCGTTATTACATGTTTACTCCTTGTTGCTAATTGTTGGTTCTAGTTTCCATTTGCAAGTATTGTATTGTTTGGCATACCTGCCTAATATGAGCCATAGTTGTACACATGCACATGCATATACTTTAGCATGCTAGCATCCGGCACGGGCAGACGTACCCGGATCTGCACAAAAATGTACAGAAGTGTAGTATGAGTACACTTCTTATTTTTACACACATCGTTTCCTTTACATGAGAAAGCTTCGAGTGTGGGGATACTAGCCACATGGAGAGAGATTGTCCCAGACTCCGGACAGATGTGTCACAACAGGGTATCCGGGCTATGAGTTCCGCCCTTTCGACTAGAAGTGCCCAATCCCAAGTCACACGAGACTTGATGCGAACATATGTACAAGTACAAAATTATCATACAAACTTATTTGAACCTTCAAATCACCAATCCGAAGTTGTTGACCTTAGTAAACACTTCCAACCTTAAGCCTCTAGTTAGGAATTAAGCATCCCAAATCACTGCCGAACCTCTCGAAACCCGACCCACCCATCCCTGCAAGGCATAAATCATCAAATAAACCTATAAGAAGTCTAAAATAGGGGAATGTAGTTTTAGAACTCAAAACGACCAATTGGGTCATTATGTTTTCCACCTTTTAAGGAAATGTTCATCCTCAAAAGGGTTTAGAAATGTTTGTTCGAACATACTCCCAAGTCTAAAATCACCATGCGAACCTATTAAAACCATCAAATCTCGATTCCGAGGTTGTTTACTCAAAAGTCAAACCTTTGTTGACTTTAGCAATTTAAACTTTCAAAATGAGACTAAGTGTCCCAAGTAACTCTCAAACCTTTCTGAAGCCAAATCAACTATTCACACAAGTCATAAAATAAAACAAACATATATGAAAAGCATCAAATAAGGGAATATGGCTTAAATACACAAAGTGACCGGCTGGGTCGTTACATCTCTCCTCAAAATATGAGAAACCATTTTGTACTCACTCATAAGATAATTAGCAATACACCTGGCAACATTTTCTTATCTCGAATAGAAAAGAACACAAACCTAAATTTTTATTATTTACTAACTGTAGAATATAAAAGTTGAACGAACGAAAGTACTATTTTATAAAGAAGTGATAGAATATTGTGGCGGTGGAGCCAGATACCATCACATTATTTACTTGAAGAACTTAAGAAACTCTAAAATTTATTTAGTATCATTTGAAACTTTATAAATGATAAATCTTGATGCAAGTACAAATTTTCTCATTTCAATAAGGCAGTTGCACTGTGTCAAAATAATGGTTTCAAGGTAGACCTAGAAAAGGGACAAGCTATTAGCATTGTAGTTGATCTAGGAAAAGAATGAGCGTGTACCGACCTGGATGGTCGTTTTGTGTATTGTAGTCCCGTTTTCCTATTTATTGCCTCTTATATGTTCATTTGTGGTTATGTGACTTGCCAGGATAGTTGCATTGGTTTCGGGGAAGTCTCGAAGTGAATTGGGACACTTAGTCCCAAGGTTGGAAGCTTAAGTTAGAAGAGTTTACTGAAGTTTGACTTTTGTGTAGACGACTCTGGAATGATGTTTTGATAATTCCAATAGCTTTATATGGTCACTTGGATATGTCCGAATGTTGATTTGGAGGTCCGTAGGTTGATTTGATATTTTTTGACGAAAGTTGAAAAGTTAAAAGTTTGGAAAGTTAAGAGGTTTGACCGAGAGTTGACTTTGTTGATATCGAATTCAGATTTTTGTTCCAGAAGTTNGATTGGTTTTGGGAAAGTCTCGGAGTGAATTGGGACACTTAGTCCCAAGGTTGGAAGCTTAAGTTGGAAGAGTTTACTGAAGTTTGACTTTTGTGTAGACGACTATGGAATGATGTTTTGATAATTCCAATAGCTTTATATGGTCACTTGGACTTATGCATATGTCCGAATGTTGATTTGGAGGTCCGTAGGTTGATTTGATATTTTTTGACAAAAGTTGAAAAGTTAAAAGTTTGGAAAGTTAAGAGGTTTGATCGAGAGTTAACTTTGTTGATATCGAATTCAGATTTTTGTTCCAGAAGTTGAAATAGGTTTTTTGTGTCATTTCGGACTAGTGTGCAAAATTTGAGATCATTCAGAGTTGATTTGATATGGTTCGACATGAGTTTTAGAAGTCAGAAGTTCATTAGTTTTATTAGGCTTGAACTGCGGTGCGATTCGTAATTTTGATGTTGTTTGATGTGATTTGAGGCTTCAAGTAGGTTTGTATTATGGTTTAGGACTCATCGATATGTTGGAATGGGGTCCCGGGGGCCTCGGGTGTGATTCAGATGGTTGGCGGAACATGTTTGCACTTAGAGGGATGGCTGAAGTTTCTGGTACTCTAATGCGTTCGCACCTGCGATGTTTTTGCCACAGGTGCGACGCCGCAAAAGCGCCAGCTTGAATGCAAAAGTGGAGGAAGGCTGGACTAAGTTGGCTTCTCAAATACGGAAGGAGTCCACAAATGCAGATGCGCAAATGCGCGCGAAAGTCCGCAGATGTAGACTTGGCTGGTAGCAGATAGATCGCAGATGCGTGCATGTTTCTGCAGAAGCGGAGGCGCTTCTGCCAGGAAGAAATTCCAGAAGAAGAATATGGCTGGAGGATCAGGGACCGCAGGTGCAGAAGATTTACCGCAGGAGCGGGTGCGCAGATGCAGGTACCTGACCGCAGAAGTGGTAGGTCGAGATTTAAGTTAAGTTCGCAGCAACATAGTTTTGACCGCAAAAGTGGTATCACAGGTGCAATTTTGGGGCCCGCAGATGTGGGATCGCTCGACAGATTTTATAATCGAGGGTTTCATTATTTGTTTCATTTTGGGAGTTGTAGAGCTCGACTAAGGGTGATATTTGGAGTACTTTTCACCATAATTGAAGAGGTAAGTAAATATTATTTAATTTTGATGATAGATATTGACCACCCATTGATTATTACACCTAGTTTATGTGAATATAAGGTGAAATTAGGGGATTTTAGGCTATGATATTGGAGAATGGGATTTGGTGATGGAATTGGATAGAATTAGTATGGTTCGATTCGTAATTGAATGGGTGTTCAGAATCTGTGAATTTTGTCGGGTTCTGGGGTGCGGGATCTGGGGTTGACTTTTTGGGTTGACTTTGCATATTTGATTCAAGATCAAAGCTTTATCATTTGGAATTGTTACCGATGGATTTTATTGATGATATTAAATTATTTTAACCAGATTCGAGTCGCTCGGAGGCCGATTCGCGTGGCAAGGACTTTTTGCAGTATTGATTTGCGTGTTTTGAGGTAAGTAGCATATCTAAACTTAGATTTGAGGGTAATTATTCCCGGGAACTATGGTATTGGTGATGTGTTGGGGTGAAGCACATGCTAGGTGACGGGAGTGTGTGCATGCACTGTAGTAATCATGATCCGAGTTGACTTTTAGACTATTTTGATATCATACCTTGTTATATCCATGTTTTCCCTACTTGTTGGATTATCTTAGATGTGTTTCATGGTAGAAATCATGTTTAGACTATCTGGTTATTGATTGAGACCTAATGAGGCTGTTTCTGTTGTTTGAGCTATCTGACTTAATTGTAGTTATACACTCAATCGTGATTTTTTATTTACATATCATATCTCAGTCTCTGTACATTATTTATTATTACATAACATGCTGTTATCGTTTTCCATATGTGATACTATTTGGGCTAAGTGATACGAGATTGTGAGCCCTTTAGACTTGAGAGGTTGATGACTGAGGTGGGCCTTAGAGCCGTGTTGAGAGTGTTATTTGGATCGGGTTGTACGCCGCATTAGGACATACTGGCTTATGATTAGCGCTTGGGAAGGATCCGCCCCTCTGAAGTCTGGTATGCCATCAGTGAGCGCAGACACAAAAATATTTACACATGCTTTGGTGAGGGGCATTGATGCCGGGCACCCGTACAGTGCTGAGTGATTTTGTATGTGTGATTAAGTGGGCTTGTGAGTCAGGCATCTTGAGTATGCTAAGAGTGAGAGTACTTGAGGATATCACTGTGAAATCATTTAACTTGACATGCAAATTGACATATAGGCATAGAGATGTACTTTCCTCATGCTAACTGATAAATGAAATGTTCTTATCTGTGTTGGGCTATAACTGTTATACTTGAAAGCATGTCTAGATTCCTGTAATGTAAACAAGTCGAATATGATAATTTCTTTGAGTTATTTATTATTACCGCCATCATTTTATCCTGAATTGTTATTAGTTATTGATATTGGTTTCTGACTATTTCATCTGATCTCGTCACTGCTTTCAGCCCAATGTTAGGTTTGTTACTTATTGAGTACAAGGGGTCGGTTGTACTCATACTATACTCTACACTTCGTGTGCAGATCCAGGTACTTTCGGAAGTGGTGATTGCTAGAGCTGTGCTTGTACCAGTACTTGAGAGACTACAAGGTAGCTGCTTTACGTCCGCAGAACTTGAAGTTCTTTTTCATTTATTTCCTTTTTTACTGTTCTATTATCCAGATAGTTGTATTTAGGAATTGGTTTTGTATTTTGATATTCAGTAGTGCTCATGTATTCGTTGACACCAGATCATTGGGATGGTTGTAGTAGTTTTGTTGCTGCTTTCTCAGTTATTTCATGATATTTCCGCTGTTGAGTTTATTAAACCAAATTTTATGAAATTTGTAGTTATTGTATGATTGTTGGCTTTCCTAGTAAGTAGTGTAAGATGCCGTCACAGCTCCGGTGGGATTTGGGTCGTGATAAGTTGCTATCAGATCCCTAGGTTGCTTAGGCCTCACGAGTCATGTGCAAATTTAGTAGATTCTTGAGGATCGCTATAGAGACGTCTGTTCTTATCTTCAAGAGGCTACCGAACTATTAGGAAACTTCAATTTCTTGTATTCCTATTGTGCAGATTTGTTAATTCCGATGTCCAAATTTATATTCTTTTATTCTCTCATAGATGATGAGGACACGATCAGCTTATCAGGCACCAGTACCACCAGCTAGGGCCGCGAGAGGTCGGGGCGGAGGTTGAGGCCGAGGTGGAGCTCGTACTGTAGCAAGGGCAGCACTGTGGAGCCACTAGCTGCTCTAGTTGAGGAGCAGGTTCCAGATACTGTGGAGCCGGTAGGACTAGCTCAGGCACCAGTCGTGCCTATTGTTATTCCTGCTCTTCAGGAGGCCTTGGCTCAGATTTTGACTATGTGCACGAACCTGGCTCAGGCGATTTTGATCCCAGTTACCAGCTACCTCACAGGCTGGGGGAGGTGCCCAAGCTCCTGCAACCCATACTCTAGAGCAGCTAGCTCAGGGTCATCAGATGCCGGGGGTGTTACCAGTTCAGTCGGTTGCTGTTGATGGGGCCAAGTTTGGTCCACCTATGAGTGATGAGGATCAGAAGTGGTTAGAGCGGTTTGGGAGGCTTAAGCCTCCAGAGTTCAGCGTGGGGAGGGGGGGGTCAGAGGATGCTCAGCATTTTCTAGATAGATGTTAATGGATTCTTCACACAACGGGTATTTTGGACACCATTGGGGTTGTATTTACTACCGTTTAGCTGACAGGGGCAACCTACAGATGGTGGGAGGCTTATGAGTTGAGTAGTCCAACCAGCACATCACCACTTACGTGGCATGAGTTCTCAGTTCTCTTCTTAGAGAAGTTTGCTCCTCAGAGTCGCAGAGAGAAGCTGGTAGAGATTTTGAGCAGCTATGCCAGGGAGATATGACTGTGACTTAGTATGAGATAAGATTCACAGATTTGGCTAGTCATGCAATATGGTTGGTTCCCACTGAGAGAGAGTGAGAGGATCAGGAGGTTCATTGATGGTCTCAACTATGGTCTACACTACAGTTTGGTTCAAAAGACTGAGACAAATGCTAGGTTTGTCCAGGTGGTCAAGATTGCTAGGCGCTTGGACCTGGTTCGCAGGCTTGAGCATGAAGAGTGGGAGGGAAAGAGGCCCCGTGTTTCAGGTGGTTTCAATAGTACCTCATTTGGAGGTCAGTCACATCACAACGAAGGTCGTCCTTTCAGGCTTGCTTAGATGTATCGTCCGGTTCATCATGGTGCATCATCTAACCAAAGTTCATACAACACTCGTCTGGTTCAATCATCTTTTAGTGCGCTTCCAGCTCAGAGTTCGTACCGTGCTCTATCAATTTAGGGTTCGTTAGTACCCGATTCTTCCAGTGGTTA
>AWOL01S0111825.1:0-48407 GCA_000715115.1 Nicotiana otophora
ATTATTATTATTATTATTATTATTATTATTATTATTATTATTATTATTATTATTATTACTGTTGATTGTTGAAAGTGAGTAGCACACTTAGCCTATTTTGTCACTATCTTTAATTCAAGGTTAGGCTTGCTACTTATTAATTACATGGGGTCGCTTGTAGTCATAGTATACTCTGCACTTTATGTGTAGATCCAGGTGCTGCTCATAGAGCTGATTGTTAGAGCGTTGCACCGGTTCCCATTGGTGATTTCAAGGTAGAACTGTTGTTTCTGCCCGCAGGCCTTGGAGTCCCTTCTCGTACTTTGTTATTACTTTTTATGTACATCATACAGTAGTGTATCGTTATTTAGACAGTTGTACTTATTAATTCTATAAAGCACATGTACTCGTTAATACCAGGTTTTGGGATGGTATTTCACTTTTATGGCTATATTGTTATAATTATTTTATCACATTCCGCTTTTAAGACTTCTACTTATTGTTATTAAAGTTTATTTCTATATGTCGAATGTTGGCTTGCCTAGCAAGTAGTGTTAGGCACCGTCACGACTTTGGTGAGATTTGAGGTCGTGAGAATAATTTATGAAAATTAATTTGTGCTTTTTGAATATGTAGTACACTTTATTTTGATTTTTCTGTTTGCATTTGTGTTATTCAATAGTATTGTAGTGATATTTGGTTGTAGGAATGACCATGTACAACTATATACTATGTTGGTATACTTATATGTCATAGTGGTATCATATCAACTTGAAAACCTTTTGGTTATTTTAGTTGCATTTAATTGGTACACTATTTTGATTTTTCGTTATGCATTTATGTTATATAACGGTAGTATAGTACACTATCTTGAAATACTTTATTATATAAACATGTAGTGCACAATTGATTAGCGTTTATGCATTTTTGTTATGTAATAGTAATATAGTCATATATAGTTGCAGTATGACCCAGTTGTGACGATCCAGCCAGTCATTTTGAGTATTTTAGCCCCGTTCCCCCATTTATCGCATCTTCTATCTTTATTTGTGGTTATGTGACTTGCCAGGGTGGTTGGGTTGGTTCAATGGATGATTCCGAGTGGATTATGATACATAGTCCCAAGGTTGAAGGCTTAATTTGTTAGAGTTGACCGGAGTTTGACTTTACTATTACATCACATGTTATTATTATTTAGGCTGAGTAGTACGAGATTGTAAGCCCTTGAGACTTGAGAGATTCATGACTGAAGTGGAACTGGGAGCCAGGTTATGAGTGTTATTGTGGATCAGGCTGTACGCCGCATCATGACCTATTGGCTTGTTTATTATTGTGGATCGGACTGCACGTCGTAGCAGGCCTTATTGACTTTATATTAGCACTTGGGCAGAATCTGCCCCATTGGAGTCTGACATACCAGTAGTGAGCGTAGGCACATTGATATATATACACGTGCTTTGGCGAGGAGCTTTGATGCCAAGAACACGTACAGTGCTGAGTGATTGTGTTAGTGATGAGTGGGCATTTGAGATAGGCAGATTGAGTACTCTGACAGTGTGAGTACCTGGGAATATCACTGTGATACCTTGCATTTGAGATGCATATTTGACATGTAGGCATAAAGATGTACCATTCCTTATGCTAGCTATAGTTGACATGATATTATCAGTATTGGTCTTTAATTGTGAACTTGAAAGCATGCCTAAATTATGTACCATGAACGAGCTGAATATGGAAGTTTCTCTGAGTTATTTACTGTCATTGTCATTATGTTACATGTGTCATCATTATATTAGTTCTGACTATATCCTTCTGAGCTCATCACTGCTTTCAACCCAAGGTTATTCTTGTTACTTATTGAGTACATTGTGTTGGTTGTACTCATACTACACTCTGCACTTCGTGTGCAGATCAAGGTACATCTGGACGTGGTGATTGCTCGATCGGTGCCAGTACTTGCTTGGAGACTTCAAGGTAGCTTCTATGACGTCCGCAAAACTTGACTCTCTTTCCTTTTATTTTTCTTCAGTACTGTTGTATTATTCAAACAGTTGTACTAGAGGTTTGGTTTATGTTGATACTTAGTAGTGCTCATGTACTCATTGACACCAGATTTTGGGGTGATTGTAGTAGTATTTTAGTTTTTTTATCAAATATTTATGATATTTTCCCTGTTTTGTTTATTAAATCGTGTTTTATTTAAATGGTTAGTTGTTATGTAGTTGTCGGCCTGCCTAGAAAGTGTGTTAGGTGCTATCACGACAGGCTGGGATTTTGGGCCGTGACAAGTTGGTATCAGAGCACTAGGTTACTTAGGTCTCACGAGTCATGCGCAGGTTTAGTAGAGTCTTGCGGATCGGTATGGAGACGTCTGTACTTATATTTGAGAGGCTACCGAACCATTAGGAAACTTCACTTTCTTGTATTCTTCTTGTGCGGATTTGTTAATTTTGGAATCTGAATTTCTATTCATCTATTCTCTCACAAATGGTGAGGACACGTGTGTCACGACCCAAAATCCCACCTTAGGCATCGTGATGGCACCTAGTCTCTATGACTAGGTAAGCCGATTACTTACACCAATTAAGCCAATTTAACAATGATATTTTAAATTAGGGATTTATATAAATAAAGAAATAATTATGAAATAAGCCTACGCGACAATAATCACTTCAACCTCCCAAGACTAGGTAATACAGAGTCACGAACTCTAGCTGAATACATGGAAAGATCTCAAAGATCGAAATACAATACTGATCAAATAATCTCGGTGGAGTAGAAATACACAAGGAGAATCACACTATCACACGAATATCGTCAACATAATGTCCCCAGGCCATCACACATCATTCCTGACATTGCCACCCTTTTCTCTCCGATAGCCACCCATATCAATCTGCCCTGGCAATATTATTAGCCACCCGTATCACTCCGATAGCCACCTGTATCACTTCACATAATAGCCACCCTTATCGCTCCGCACGGACAATAATACAATAGCCACCCGTATCACTCCGCACAATCAACAACAGTGAGATGCCACCCTTATGCCCCGCATAACATCAACAGTGAGATGCCACCCTTATGCTCTGCATAACAACAACCAATCCACACAACAATTCATAAGTGCTAACATCACAACAACATGACATATCAACTCGTACCACAAGTGCCCATAGGCCACAACCTTTCCAAAATAATGATACAAATATCACCATATCACATAGCTCACGACTCAAACACAATGTGTATAAAATCTCAATAACAACAAAATGAACGGGAAAATAACTCAACAATGAACAACACCCCCTTTAAACACAACTTCAATTAAAATAAATTAATGACTTTTTATAACTTCAACTTCAATTAATTGCTTAAGAATAAACTCAATAATGAAGGTATTTCCATGAAATGGGAAACTTCCAAATTCTAGTGTGTGAAATAAGCTAACAATGAAAGTGTTGGCATGAACTAGCAACTACATCTAAATGCATAAGAATAACCCAACAACGAAGGTATATCATATAACAACAATTTCAATTAAGAGTAACTCAATAATAAATGAGGTCACATTATGATAAAAGAGGTAACAACTCCAAATAAAGCGTATAAGAGTAAACCGGAAAAGTAAAGGATATGACATGTAACAACAACTTTAAATAAAGCATGTGAGAGTAAACATGACAAATAAAAGATATAACATGGGCTAACAATTTCAATAAATACATGATATAAACCTAAGAGTCTAAACTTGTCAAATTCCATATATAAGCCCAAGTACGCACTCGTCACCTTGCGTACATGACTTCACATAGCACAAATATCACAGACAGCCCAAATTCTAAGGGGTATTTCCCCCACATAAAGTTAGACAAGATACTTACCTCAAAGAAGCTAAATCAATACTCCAAAATGACGTTCTCGTGTGAAACAGCCTCCGAACGGCTTGAATCTAGCCAAAATAACTTAATATCATAAATAAAAGCCATAGTAAATAATTTCGGATAATGAAGCTTTAGTCTTTAATGAAAATTCGGGCCTGCACCTCGAAAGCTGACAAAACTCACAAAATTCGAACACGCGTTCTGATACGAGTCCAACCATACCAAAATTATCAAATCTAATCGGCCTTCAAACCATCATTTTATATTTTAGAAAGTTTTTACAAAAATCCCCAATATTTCCAATTCAATTCACTAATTTAATGATAAAAACAAAGATGGAATCACGAAATGTAATCAAATCCTGGTCAAGAACACTTACCCCAATCCAATACGTGAAAATCCCATCCAAAATCACCCAAATCCGAGCTCTCTAACTCAAAAAGTTATAAAAATATCATAACCCTTGAAATAGAGTACTTTATATTTCTCCCAGGTATTCCTCTACGCAATCGCAGAACATGCTTTCGCGAAGCACAAAATTATAAGCTACAAAATAACCATACGTGAATGCGACATGCTGCCCGTGAATGCGATGATGTACCTCACTCTGCCTACACGAACGCGTCCTTGACCACGCAAACATAAAGGCTAAAATAACAGGTTCCCAGCTTGTCTCACCCACTACGCGAACGCGGTTCCTCTTTCGCGACCGCATAGAGATAACTTCTAAAGCCCCGCAGACGCATCCATATATTCACGAATGCAAAGAACAAATATTTCTTCCTTCCAATTACCTTACGTGAATGCAACAATCTACTCGCGATCGCAATTAAGAAGACACCAGATATCAAATCTGCAATCTAAAATAGGAGGAAATGGCCTGTAGCCCATCCGAAACACACTCGAGGCCCCCGGGACCCCGTTCGATCATACCAACAAGTTCCATAATATAACACGGACCTGCTCAAGGCCTCAAATGAACATAAAACAACATCAGAACTACGAATTTCACCTAAATTCAAGTCTAATGAGTTAATCAAATTCCAACTTCTACAAATCACGCCGAATCATATCAAATCAACCCGGAATGACATCAAATTTTGCATGCAAGTCTCAAATAACACAACGGAGCTATAACAAATCCCATAATCCAAATATTCAAACCTGATATCCTCAAAGTCAAATCTCGATCAACCATCTCAACCTTCCAAACCTTCAACTTTCTAACTTTCGCCAAAATGCATCAAATCAACCTACAAACCTCCAAATCCAAATCCAAACATACTCCTAAGTCTAAAATCACTATGCGAAGCTATTGGAATTATCCAAACACCAATCTGTAGTCATTCAACTCCGGTCAACTCTTGTCAATGGAGTAGTGCCGATGGAGTAATGACGAAGTTATTGGAATCATCAAAACACCATTCCGGAGTCGTTTCCTAGTAAATATCAAGACTAACCTCGATGGAGTAGTAACGAGGTACAAGTCAAGACACCTACTAGTCAAAATAACTCTTGCAGTATAGAAGTATAAAGCTAATAATGAAAGCAAGAATCAGTTAATGGCAACAATAAGCCATGGGTCACAAGTCATGGTTCTCAAATCAGTAAACAATAAAGTAATAAGAACACCGTGAAAGTACCATTGAAACAAAATAAGGAAAACAAATAGCAACCAATTAATCAAGTCATTCTAACACAAGTTTCGCAACGAAATTACTCTGAGATACCTCATCTCATAATCACAAGTCATGGGTCTCAAATCACAAATCATATGCTCACGGTACCTTATGCCCACATTTCTAATCACAATCGCACGGACAACTCACGTGCCAATATCTCAATCCGCCCAGTATGATCACATGCTCACAATCACAAACCGCCAGGTGTGGTCACATGCTCACTATCACAATCTGCCTGCCATGGTCACATGCTCAATCTTAATAATCCGCCAGGCATGGTCATTGGCTCAATATCAACATCAAAGCAGATAATAAAAGAATATATGGTCATGATCAATAAATGTTAAGTTTCATACTCCTGAACTAGTATAAGTGGCATGCTATGGTGTATGCTTGTGCGAGTATACTATTACAGACTAAGTCAATTAGTAATATCAAAGAAACCGAGTAGCTCATTGAAAGAAACACAACAAGTCACGTAAGGTGTATGACAAACACAAGAAGAATCACACTATCACACAAATATCGTCAACATAATGCCCCCAAGCCATCACACATCATCCCTTACATTGCCACCCTTATCTCTCCGATAGCCACCCATATCATTCCACCATGACAATATCATTAGTCACCCGTATCACTCTAATAGCCGTATCACTTCGCATAATAACCACCATTATCGCTCCGCCTGGACAATAACACAATAGCCACCTGTATAACTCCGTACAATTAACAACAGTGAGATGCCACCCTTATGCCCCGCATAACAAAAATAGTGAGATGCCACCCTTATGCTCCGCATAATAACAACCAATCCACACAATAATTCACAAATGCTAACATTACAACTACACGACATATCAACTCGTACCACAAGTGACCATAGGCCACAACCTTTCAAAAACAATGATACAAATATCACCATATCACATAGCCCATGGCTCAAACACAATTTGTATAGAATCGCAATAACAATAAAATGAACGGGAAAGTAACTAAACAATGAACAACACCCCCTTTAAACATAACTTAAATTAAAATAGATTAATAATTTTCTACAACTTCAACTTCAATTAATTGCTTAAGAAGAGACTCAATAATGAAGGTATTTCCATGAAATGGCAAACATCAAAATTCTAGTGTGTGAAATAACCTAAGAATGAAAGAGATGGCATGAACTAGCAAATACGTCTAAATGCATGAGAATAACCCGACAATGAAGGGATATCATGTAAAACAGATTTCAATTAAGAGTAAATCAATGATAAAGGAGGTTGCATTACAATAAAAGAGGTAACAACTCCAAATAAAGCATGTAAGAGTAAACCTAAAAAGTAAAGGATATGACATGTAATAACATGTAATGACTTAGCCGGTTGTTTTGAGTGTTATAGCCCTGTTCCCCCATTTATTTCTTATTCTATGCTCATTTGTTGATATGTGACTTGTCGGGGTGGCTGGTTTGGTTCCGAGGATGTTTTGGATTGAGTTGGGACACTTAGTCCCAAGGTTTGAAGCCTAAGTTCAAAAAAGTTGATGGTATGTTGACTTTTATTTAAATGGATCCAAAAGGGAGTTTTGATAGTTCTAATAGCTCCATATGGTAATTTTGGACTTAGAAGTGTGTCCGGATATTGATTTGGAGGTCCGTAGTTGATTTTGGCTCGAATTGGCGAAAGTTGGAAAAATTGATGTTTGGAGAGTTGAGAGGTTTCACTGAGAGTTGACTTTGTGGTTACTAGGCTCAGATTTTAGTTGCGGAAGTTGGAATAGGTCTTTGGTGTCATTTATAACTTGTGTGCAAAATTTGAGGTTAATCGGATGTCACGCCCCGACCTCGAGGAGTACGACCGACGCTCAACCGTGATAACCAGGCCGAGCAAGCCTGTGCAATGCCGTCTACCCGTACTCACTCACGAATAAATAAAAGATCCATTTCTCTAGTTAGACAATGGGGAAAATCATGTAAACTACACTGATTCCTTATCATTAGGTACATCATTTATAAGGTTCAAAAAACAACACTTTCATAGTTTGATGTGGATCGTTTGATACAATTACAACATTACTAGTTTGACTTTCCCAACACCAACATAGCACCCACACTATGTCTACATAGCCTATAACAGATAAAAAAGATTACAATGATAGTGCCGGCAACAAGGCCCCGGCTATACCTCAAAACATAATACATAAGGACAAAAGGTATATGACCCCGAAATGAAGTGGAGCTCACCAAGTCAGTTGTGAAGAGGGTGTACCGCTATTAACGATCAAAGCCGCCTGCTGTGGAACAACCTGCATCCATTAAATATGCAGCACCACCAGCAAAAGGGACATTAGTACATGTGGAATAGTACTAGTATGAGTAATCAAAGACCCTCTCAATAGAACAAATGATAAAACAAGGAAGAACAAACATAAAAGTCAATGGGAGTCTCAAACAATACCTAAAACATCAAGTTAGGAACAAGACATGTTTTCAAGTAATTTCCATATTTTAGGTTGGGAGATCTTACCACCGATATAGATATACCACCTTGTATTTTGCATGAAATCCGATCACGGCCCGATCGGCTAGGCTGTCTCACCCAAAACATCAACCACAATCACAATCATTATCTCAATCTCAATCATTATCTCAATCACAATTTCAAGCACAATCACCACTATGTGTGCGGCATGGAATCCGATCACGACCTGACTGGCTAGGCCGTCTCACCACAATGCCGTGTGGATCGACATCACCCTTTTATTTTAGCAATCATCTCATCCCAATAAAGGAGAATATTCTCATCACATCAATCTTATTCCAAATAAGGGGAACAGTCACAATTCACTCCTATGCAGGCATGTGTAGTTTTAGGGTTAGGTTATTTCAACCTACCTTTCCTCAGTGACTAACGATACTCCCAAAGTATTTATTTATTTAAAGGATTTATAACTCGTTTCAATGTCTTTTACGGGGTCCTTAGTTTCATTAGCACTAATGGCCCAAATGTAATGTCGTTCTTGGCACATTGGCCGTATTTGCATATTTCATGCTTACCATTTTCACTTTCAAACATCATCACGGATCATCAATAACGAAGAATTTCTATTCAAGACTTTAAGTACACATGTGACCAAATAGGAGTCTTAAGCACATTGAGATTCGTCACACATTTTGGCATAATAGCTTTCACTTGAAACACGACTTGAAATTGTAACATTTAGATATGCATCCCATACTTTGAACACATCCTCAAATAGTAATATAACATAACAGGAGCATTTGGAATACACACTGAACATATATCTTTTGACACAAGGCTTATTCGGAATAATCAATTATAATGAACAATTCGGGACTTACAAGGATATTATGGGGTCAATTCTAAGAGAAGAGTTTAGCCAACATACCTCGCCTTGAGCTTCCTTAAATTTCTACAATGTTCAGAAATCTTAGCCACTCCGATCTATTTAGAAATAGGAAGGAGTTCATGGTTCCATCTCATTTGAGCATTTTATCAAACACTGGGTGGGCATTAAGGTTTCAAGGTCCTCCTATGGCGGATTTCTTCATCCCACTACCCAAAGTTTACCCAAATGAGTTTAACAATATTTTCACTACCCTTGATGCTACATGCATGCATAATGAACTACTCCCACACCCAAGAATTTCTTTTTTCATTTCCTATTTCAAAATTAAATCCCGGAATTGAGGGCTAGGGAGTAGAATCTTACCTGTAGGATGAAGTCCCAATGAGTTTTTCATGTGAATTCTCCCACTTTGAGCAAGAATTGATGGACAATAATCTTAGGAACTTCCCCTCTTACTCTAGACCACTCCCCTCTCTCTAAATATTAGTTAGGACCAGCTAAAATAACCCACAAGGTGTTTTTATAAAAATGGGATCGGGTGAAATTTCTCAAACTTAAACTCTACGAAGCCGGGTCCGCGTTAGCAGACCGGACCGCAAAACAGGTATGCGGCCCCCAAAAGGGACCACAGAAAAGGGTCCCAAAACTGGGCTGTTCGGGATGGATCTGCGGCAGGTCTGCGGTTCGCAGACCACTTCTGCAGTCGCATAATGCACCGCAAAACTCCTCTCCGGAAATCTTCATGCTGGATCTGCGATGGATATGCGGCCCGCGAAACGATTATGCGGTCGCATAATTGACTGCAAAATATCATTCAAGATTTACCCAGTTCTCTGCTTCACTCTGAGGCAGATCTGCGATCCACCGATCAGTTCTACGATGGCAGAATGGGCCGTAGAAAATGCCCAGCTCTGCCAAAATGTTTCTTCAACTCCCCAACGCACTGCTCTACAATCATCAACACATAAGTCTATCTTGGCATCATGAAACTCCGGGTTTTAGGTAAAATTTTACGGGGCCTTACGTCCGCTCTCATTTAAGATCATTCGTCCTCGAATGAGGGAAAAAATCCGTTATTAGAAACCAATGTGACTCAGCTGCTATTTCAAACACCAACAGTTTCAAATTTTTGACTAACTCCCTGGATTTTCAAAACTTTTGCCAAAGTTTCCCTTGTAACTAGGCCTATCCACTTGTAAGAGAACCCCAGAAACCAACCCTTATAACATATGCATGAACCAACGGCGCAACATAACATAAAAACAACGCCAATCGTGGCCTTATTAGCAGTATATTACCAAAAAGGTACACCTTTAGCATAACTGTATAAGTGAAACATAATTCAAAAGGTAAACTATTATCATTGCCATAGGACAAAACTTTATAAATACATGGCTATTCAAACAAATAAGGGTATTTCTTCTTCATTTCTTCCTCGGCCTCCCATGTTGCCGCTTCAACCTGCTGGTTCCGCCATAAGACTTTCACGGAGGTAATTTCTTTATTTCTCAGCTTACGGACTTGCCTATCAAGAATAGCAACTGGAATTTCCTCATAAGTCAATCCCTCATTAACCTCAATAGTCTCGACCGGGACAATGAGCGACGGATCTCCAACCACCTTCTTCAACATGGACACATGAAACACCGGGTTCACTAAAGACATCTCTGGAGGTAGTTTAAGCTTGTAAGCCACCCGACCAACCCTATGAATGTTTGTGTACGGTCCGACATACCTCGGACTCAACTTTCCTTTCTTACCAAACCGCATTATGCCTTTCATGGGGGAAACCTTCAAGAATACCTAATCATCCTCTTTGAACTCCAAATCCCTGTGATGCACATTCGAATAGGAATTTTGACGACTCTGAGCAGTTCACAACCATTCCGTAGTGATCTTAACATTTTTCATAGCCTGTTGCACGAGGTCTGGCCCTATTGACTCTGCTTCCCCAATCTCGAACCACCTAATGGGGGATCTACATCTACTACCATACATAGCCTCAAATGGTGCCATCTGAATACTAGCATGATAACTGTTGTTGTAGACAAATTCTATGAGTGGAAAATGATCATCTCACCTACCCTTGAAGTCAAGAACACAAGCACGCAACATATCCTCAAGCGTCTGAATAGTCCGTTCTACCCGCCCATCATTATGTTGGTTGAAGGCTGTACTAAGATTCACATGAGTACCCAAACCTTGCTAACATGTCTTCCAAAAATTAGCCGTGAACTGTGCCCCTCGATCTGAGATAATAGAAATTAGGGTTCCATACAACCTGACTATTTCCTTAATATACAATTGAGCATATTGTTCTTTTGTGTCGGTAGCCTTAACAAGTATGAAGCGAGACGAACTCCCAAACTAGCCAACATGAATCTCCTTGGACAACGGCCTTTGATTTGCCTCCAAGTGAGCCAAACTACCCATAGATTTCCGGCTAAGAGCATCCGCTACAACATTAGCCTTCCCCGGATGATACATAATATCGATATCATAATCCTTGAGTAACTCAAGCCATCTTCTCTGCCTCAGGTTCAATTCCTTCTATTTTAAAATGTATTGAAGGCTCTTATGGTCTGCGAATATATCCACATGGACCCCATACAAATAATGATGCCAAATCTTCAATGCAAATACAACTGCCACAGGCTCTAAGTCATGTGTTGGATAGTTCTTTTCATGATTCTTAAGTTGCCTAGAAGCATAAGCTATTACCTTGCCATGTTGCATTAATACACACCTAAGTCCGATTCTAAAAGCATTACAATATACCACAAACCCATCTGTACCCCCTGGTAGGGTCAACACCGGTGCCGTAGTTAACATTGATTTCAACTCCTGCAAGCTCCTTTCACAAGCATCTGACCATTGGAACTTAACCGCCTTCTACGTCAATTTAGTCAACGGGGAGGTAAGAGTAGAGAACCCCTCTACAAATTTCATGTAATATCCACCTAAGCCCAAGAAACAGCGAATATCTGTTGGGGTAGTAGGTCTAGGCCAATTCTTCACAGCTGCAATCTTCCGAGGATCAACCTTAATTCCTTCGCTGGAGATGACATGACCCAAGAACGTGACAAATTCAAACCAAAATTCGCACTTTGAGAAATTCGCATACAACTGGTGCTGATACTGGGTCTGCAGAACCACCCTAAGATGATTGACATGGTCCTCTCGACTCCCTGAATATACCAGAATATCGTCAATGAACACTATCACAAAGAAGTCAAGAAAAGGTTTGAAGACTCGATTCATATGATCCATGAAAGCTGCCGGGGCATTTGTTAGCCCAAAAGACATTACCAGGAATTCAAAGTGCCCATACCGAGTCCTGAAAGCTGTTTCCGAAATATCCTGCTCCCTGATCCTCAATTGATGATACACAGATCTTAAATCAATTTTGGATAAGTACTTAGCACCCTACAATTGGTCAAGCAAGTCATCTATCCTTGGCAGTGGGTACTTATTCTTGATTGTGACCTTGTTGAGTTGCCGATAGTCGATACACAATCTCAGTGACCCATCTTTCTTTCTTACAAAGAGAACCGGTGTGCCCCAAGGCGACACACTTGGCCGAATGAAATTCTTTTCTAACAAATCCTTCAATTGTTCTTTTAGTTCCTTCAATTTTTCTGGTGCCATTCAATAGGATGGAATAGATATAGGATGCATGCCCGACATCACATCAATCTCGAAATGAATCTCCCTGTCTGGTGGAATCCCAGGGAGCTCATCCAGAAAGACCTCTGAAAATTCATTCACAACAGGCATAGACTCAAGTGTAGGTGCCTCAGCATCGGCGTCCGTAACCGGGACCAAATGGTAAATGCACCCTTTGTTGATCCTCTTGGTGGCCTTAAGGTAAGAAATAAATCTACCCTTCGGCACCACATCATTCCCCTTCCATTTAATCACTGACTCATTTTGAAATTCAAACCTAACGGTTCTAGTTAGACAATCAAGCTTGGCAAAACATGAATAAAGCCAGTCCATCCCCGTTATTACATCAAAATTAACCGGCCCCAATTCAATAAGATCGACCATGGTGTCTCGACCTCGCACCGTGACAACATAGTCCCTATAGGCCCGCACGACCACAATAGACTCACCAACCGGAATAGATATAGAGAACGGCTCATGAAGTTGTTCTGGTTCTATCCAAATTCCATGGCAACATAAGGAGTGACATAGGACAAAGTGGAACCGAGATCAATAAGAGCATACATATCATGAGACTGTACAGTCAATATACCCGTGATAATATCTGGAGTATCCTTCCGCACTCTGGCGACCACTCATAGCATAGAAATGGCTAGGTCCTCTTGAACTCTGTGTACTACCCCTAGCTGCACCACTCCTTGCGGGTTCTGGAGTGCCTCGAGCTGGAGGAGGTGTTGTGGACGTAGTAGCTACAGAACTGGCTGGTTGTGCTATATCCCTGCCCACACCCTGGCGAGGCGAACAACAATCCCTCTAAATGTGACCCCTCAATCCGCACCCGTAGCATATGGGTAGGTCCATGTAGCAGACCCCTAAGTGCTCCTTCCCACACCTAGGGCATGGGGGCCTTCGCTGCTGCTGGAACTCCCTCCAAGACAACCATGCTGGTAGGATCCCCTGTTGCCCTGACTATGCCTAAAATGGCTCCACTACTGTTGACTGGGCCCTGGTGATGGTGCACTGACTGAAGACTGAGCAAAAGACTGAGATGGCCCTTATGACCCTCCCCTGAATGCCGAACTACCACAACCACTACCAAAAAAACCACCAAAGTTGCTCGCGGACCGGGCCGTGCTGCTACCCTCTCGCTCCATTCTATTCTTCAATTTACGGTTCTCAGTAGCATTGAAAAATGCCACCATCTTCCCATAGTTCATATCAAAATTAAAGGCGGCTGTAGCAGCCTCATTAATGACAAAGGGGCTAAGGCCCTGCACAAACCGGCGCACTCTCGCCTCCACAGTAGGCAACATGTATACAACATACTTGGACAGGCTCGCAAACCTCATATGGTACTCCCACACACTAAGGCTACATTTCTTTAAGCTCTCAAACTTAGAGGCATAGGCTGCCTTAGTCTCGGCAGGCAAGAAATGATCAATAAAAGCATCGCCAAACTCATTCCACCTCACCGGAGGGCTCCACTCCTCACGGGACTCCTCCCACAGTTCATACCAATAATATGCCACCTTTTTCAGGCAGTAGGAAGCAAACTACAGTGCTTCTGTCTCAGTAGCATGCATAACTCGAAGAGTCTTATGCATCTCATCAATGAATTCCTGGGGGTCCTCCTCGAGATTAATACCTGTGAACACTGGAGGATCTAAATGAAGAAACTTGTTTACCCTGGAACTAGAAGATTCCACTGGCTGACTGGAAAACGTGGGTGCATCATTAGATCTCTGGGCCTGAGAAGCCACTATCTGAACCAACATTTGTATGGCTCCCCTAAGATACCCCTCAGAAACACCGGGACCGGAAGCTGGGACTGGAGGTGGAACAGGAATATCAGTTGGAGGGATCCTTGCACCCTCAGTAGGTTTCAAGAACTGGTGTGGTCTGATCAGGTGTAGTAGAGTTAGACTATGTAGTAGTCAGGGGAATATTCTCACCCCTTGGGTGCTTACCCACACCATCAAGTAAAGAATCAACTGCCACTACTGGGGTGGCATTGGCTCCTTATCCAGTTCTTGATTTCTTCCTAGGCACCATATACTTAAAGAATTAGAGCAATGCACGAGTTAGAGGAGGAACAACCTTAGAATCAGCTTTATCGCACGATCTAGAACATCAAAGAAGGGTATTATTTCTAAAAAATGCCCAAGTAGCCTACTAATTATAGATGTGGTCGACAACACGCTGATAAGAAGGACTCTACTTGACAAGGCTCCGAGACATCCTAGGACACGTTAGAACCTTAGGCTCTGATACGAAATTTGTCTCTCTCCGACCTCGGGGAGCGCGATCGGCGCTCAACCGAAATAACCCGGCCGATCGAGCCTGTACAATGCCTTTTACCAGAACTCACTCATGAATAAATAAAAGATCCATTTCACTAATTAGACAATGGGGATCATTTATAAGGTTCAAAATACAACACTTTCATAGTTTGATGTGGAACGTGTGATACAATTACAACATTACTAGTTTGACTTTCCCAACACCAACATACCACCCACACTATGTGTACGGAGCCTTTAACAGATACAAAAGAGTACGATGATAGTGCCAGCAACAAGGCCCCGGCTATACCTCAAAACATAATACATAAGGATAAAAGGTATATGACCCGGAAATGAAGCAGGGCTCACCAAGTTAGCTGGGAAGAGGTTGTACCGCTATCAACGATCAATGTTGCCTGCTATGGAACCACTGCATCTATTAATAATGCCGCGCCCCCGACAAAAATGACGTTAGTAAATGTGGAATAATACTTGTATGAGTAACCAAAAAACCTCTCAATAGAACAAAACAAGGAAGAACAATCATAAAAGTCAATGGGAGTGTCAAACAATATCCAAAACATCAAGTTAGGAGCAAGACAAGTTTTCAAGTAATTTCCCTATTTTAGGTTGGGAGATCTTAGCACTGATATAGATATGCCACCGTGTATTTTGCACGGAGTCCGATCACGGCCCGATTGACTAGGCCGTCTCACCCAAGACATCAACCACAATCACAATCATAATCTCAATCTCAATCATTATCTCAATCACAATTTTAAGCACAGTCACTACCATGTGTGCGGCATGGCGTCCGATCAGGATCTGACCGGCTAAGCCATCTAACCACAATGCCGTGTGGATTGACATCACTCTTTTTTTAGAAATCATCTCATCCCAATAAAGGGTAATATTCTCATCACATCAATGTCATCCCAAATAAGGGGAATAGTCACAATTCACTCATACACCGGCACGTGTAGTTTTGGGGATATGTTATTTCAACCTACCCTTCCTCGGTGACTAACGATACTCCCAAAGTGTTTATTTATTTAAAGAATGTACAACTAAAATCAATGTCTTTTACACGCTCCTTAGTTTCATTGACGCTAATGGCCCTAAATGTAATGTCATTCTTGGCACGTTGGTTGTATTTTCATATTTCATGCTTACCCTTTTCACTTTCAAACATCATCACGGATCATCAATAACAAAGAATTTTTTTCAAGACTTTAAGTGCACATGTGAGCAAATAGGAGTCTTAAGAACATTGAGATTCCCCACACAATTCGGCATAATAGTTTTCACTTGAAACACGACTTGAAATTGTAACATTTAGACATGCATCCCTTACTTTGAACACATCCTCAAATAGTAACATAAAATAACAAGAGTATTTGGAATACACATTGAATATATATCTTTTGACACAAGGCTTATTCGGAATAATCAATTATAATGAACAATTCGGGACTTAAAAGGACATTGTGGAGTTAATTCTAAGAGGAACAGTTAGCCAAGATACCTCATCTTGAGCTTTCTTAAATTACTATAATGTTCAGAAATATTAGCCACTTTGATCTATTTAGAAATATAATGAAGGTGAATAAAAATTAGGAAGGAATTCATGGTTCCAGCTCATTTGAGCATTTTATCAAACACTAGGTGGACATTAAGGTTTCAAGGTCCTCCTATGGCGGATTCCTTCATCCCACTACGCAATGTTTACCCAAATGAGTTCAACAATATTCCTACTACCCTTGATGGTACATTCATGCATAATGAACAACTCCCACACCCAAGAATGGCTTTTTTCATTACCTATTTCCAAATTAAATCCCGAAATTGAGGGCTAGGGAGTAGAATCTTATCTCTAGGATGAAGACCCAATGAGTTTTTCTTGTGAATTCTCTAACTTTGAGCAAGAATTGATGGACAATAATCTTAGGAACTTCCCCTCTCACTCTAGACCACTTCCCTTCCTCTAAATATTAGTTAGGACCAACTAAAATAACCCATAAGGTGTTTTTATAAAAATGGGATCGGGTGAAATTTCTCAAACTTAAACTCTACGAAGCCTGGTTTGCAGTCGCAGATCGGATCGCAAAATAGTTAGGCAGCCCGCAAAAGGGATCGCAGAAAAGGGTCCCAAAATTGGGTTGTTCGGGTTGGGTCTGCGGCAGGTCTGCGATCTTAAAAAGCACCGTAAAAATCCTCTCCGAAAATCTTTATGTTGGATTTGTGATGGATATGCGGCCCGCGAAACGAATATGTGGTCGCATAATTGACCACAAAATATCATTCAAGATTTTCCCAGTTCTCTGCCTCACTCAGAAGCAGATCTGTGGGGCCTTACATTAGAGTTGGTTTGCTAGGTTTCTGCAATTGTGAAAGTTGGAAATTCATTAGTTTCATTAGGCTTGAATTGGGGTGCGATTCGTGTTTTTGATATTTTGTGATATAATTTGAAACCTCGACTAAGTTCATATGATATTTTGGGACTTGTTGATATGTTTGGTTGAGGTCCCTATGGCCTCGAGTGGATTTCATATGATTATTGGGTTGGATTTTGGACTTAGAATATTGCTTAAGAGTTTCAGGTCTGGTACGATCGCACCTACGAAGGATTTGGTCGCAGGTGCGCGATTGCAGAAGCGTGTTTGGCATCGCCAGTGCGGATTAGTGTTGGGTTGAAGGGATGCGTAGGCATCTGCAAGATCAAATATGCGGGAAGTGGAGCGTAGGTGCGAAGTGGCGAGGGACAGGAGTTTCCGCAGAAAAGGAGCCCAGGTCGCAAGTGCGACTCCGCAGAAGCGGAGTCTGGTCCACAGAAGCGAAGGCAGGGGCCTTCATGGAAACTGTAGAATCGGAGTTTTGGTTGCGCCTGCGGATCCATATAAGCGGTTAAATGAATCGCAGGTGCGAGATGCCTGGCAGATTCATAAGGTCGGGGGTTTGAGCTATTTTCTTATTTCTGGACTTTACAAGCTCGGCTGGAGGCGATGTGTAAGAGGGGTTCCACTAGATTTCAATAGGTAAGCAACTTTTGGTCTTTGTTATCGATTAATATTGAATACCCATTGAATTTTCAACCTAGATTATGTGTTTTTAAGCTGGAATTTGGGGAATTTTGGACTAGGGATTTGAGAGTAAGATTTGGGGATTTGAGTGACGATTTAATGTCAGAATTGAGTAATTTCGGTATGGTCGAACTCGTTGTGGAATGAATGTTTGGATTTTGTTAATTTTGTTGGATGTTTAGACGTGGTACTGGGGTTGACTTTTTGGCTATTATTAAAGAACCTAGCTTTATCATATGGAATTTATTCCTATAGCTAGTGTTGATTGTATTAAGTTCATTGTGACTAGATTCGAGTCGTTCTGAGCCCGATTCGCGAGGCAAGGGCTTGTTGGAATAGTGATTTGCATTGTTTGAGGTAAGTAACACTTCTAAACTTGGTTCTGAGGGTTTAAATCCCTGAACTACGTGTTATGTGTTCGTGTTGAGGTGACACACATGCTAGGTGACAGGTGTGTGAGCATGCACCATAGTAATTATGACTCGATTGATTCTGTGGGACTCCGTAGTCATCTAATTTTGTTATCATTTATATATTCTCCATGTGTTAGAGAATATTACTTGTGATTCATGTTAGAGATCATGTTTAGGCTATTGGGTGGTACTTTTAGGACCCAAAGAGGTCGCTTCTCTTGTTGTTTAGTTATTTGCTTAAATTGCAGTTATGAACTTAGTCGCATTCATAATTTGCATATCATATCTCAGACTCTGTGATCATTTATTGTTACATCATGTATCATTGTTTTGGGTTGTTTGACATGAGTGTTGTTAGTCTGAGAGACTGGAGATATTGATGACTGAGTGAGGCCGAGGGCTTGTTTGTTAGTGATATTGATGGGATCAGGCTGCACGCCGCAACGAGCTTTATTGATTCATGATGGGATCGGGCTGCACACCGCAGCAGGTATTATTGATTCATGATGGGATCGTGTTGTGCGCCGCAGAAGGTTTTATTAAAGCTTGGGCAGGATCCACCCCTCTGGAGTCTAACATACAGCTGTGAGCGCAGGTACTGTACAGTGCTCAGTGACTGAGTGTGACAAGTGAGAGTTGAAACAGTCAGATTGAGTACTTTGAGAGAGTGAGTACGTGAGGCTATCATTGTGATGCATTACATGTGACATGCACATTTGATATGTAGATATAGAGATGCAGCATACCCAATATCTGTCATACTTGGCATATTTTATTTATGTTAAGATTAACTGTTAAACTTGAAAGCATGTCTACATTCCTGTACTATGTACCAACTGATTATGAGCTTTCTTTGAGATATTACTGTTATTTTTCCTGTCATATTGGTACTACTATAATACGGATTTGGACTGTACCTTTTTTAGCTCTTTACTGCTTTCAGTGCAAGGTTAGTCCTATTACTTATTGAGTACTTGGGTCGGTTGTACTCATACTACAGTATGCACTTCGTGTGCAGATCCAGGTACTTCTAGGCACGGAGATTGCTAGATTCAGAGCTTCATATGTTTGGAGACTATTCAGGTAGTTGCCTTGGTGTCCACAGACCTCGACTCTCCTCATTTTTAGTTTATTAGCAGTCTTCTATCTTTGTGGACAAATATTTTAGCAGTTAGACCATATTATCATTTAGATGCTCATATTCTCAGTGACACTCGGATTTTGGGGGATTTTTTAGGAGTCGCGATATTTTCTTATCAGTTATTTATGATATTTTCTCTATTAAACTTGTTTCATTATGTTTTCAATTTAAAGATGTGTGGTTATTATTGGATGTCGACTTGCCTAGTACTATGATAGGCGCCATTACGACATGTGGGTTTTGCGTCGTGACAAGTTGGTAACAAAGCCTAGTTTACAAATGTTTCACGAGTCATTAGCAAGTTTAGTAGAGTTCTGCGGATCGGTATGGGGATGTATATACTTATCTTTGAGAGGCTACAAAACCCTAAGAAAAACTTCACTTTCTTATATTCTTGCCATATAGATGTGTTGATTCCGAAAACTAAGCTTCTACTATTCTATTCTTTCACAAATGGTGAGGACACGTGCTACCAGATCTGGTGGACGACTCCAGTACCACCAGCTAGGGCCACTAGAGGTTGGAGTCGCGGTAGAGGCCGAGGTGCAGCTCGTACACCAGCTAAAGCAGCACCTATAGATCCACCAGTTGCTCTAGCTCAGGGGCAGATTCCAGATATGATTGAGCCGGTGGGACTAGCTCTGGCACCAGCTGTGCCCATTGTGATTCCAGGCCTTCAGGAGGCTCTGGCCTAGATATTGACTGTATGCACTAGCCTTGCTCAGACGGTTTCAGTTCCGCATGCGCCAACAACTCCTAAGGCCGAGGGAGGTGCTCAGACTCCCGCCGCCCGTACCCCAAAGCAGGTGGATCAGGGACTTCAGACACTGGGGGAACTACCAGGCCAGTCGGTTGCCGCTGCTCAGTCTCATGTGGGTTCTCCTATGAGTGAGGAGGAGCGGAAGAGGCTAGAAGAGTTTGGGAGGCTCGGGTTTCCATCATTTCGTGGGGTTGAGTCATAGGATGCTTAGGATTTCATAGACCGATGCCAGCAGATTCTTTGCACGGTGGGTATTCTAAGATTAGTGGAGTCTCATTTACTACTTTTCAGATGTAGGGGGCACCCTTCAGATGATGGAGGCTTATGAGTCAAGCAGGCCAGCCAGTGCTGCACCACTTACGTGGCACGAGTTCTACGTTATCTTCTTGGAGAAGTTTGTACCACAGACTCGCATAGAGGAGTTGCATAGGCAGTTTGAGCAGTTATGCCAGGAGCATATGTCCATGACCTGGTATGAGATAAGATTTTCAAAGTTGGCTCATCACGCGATTTGGTTGGTTCCCACAGAGAGGAAGAGGATTATGAGGTTGATTGATGGCGTCAACTATGGAATACACTTTGTCATGACTCGATAGACCGCATTAGGTTCTAGGTTCGATGAGGTGGTTGATATTGCTCGGTGGCTAGAGTAGGTCTGTATGTCCCACCACAGCATGGGTCGTCCTTATAGGCCCGCTCAGATGGCTCATCCTCTTCATCGTGGTGCATCAGCTAGCCATAGTTCATACAGTGCTAGTCCAGGTCAGTCATCTCTCAGTGCCCTCCCAGCTTAAAGTTCATCTCATGCTCCATCATTTCAGGGTTCATCTGTGCCAGGTCCCTCTAGTAGTTATCTTGGTTCTCGGAGTCTGCTTCAGTACCTTCTGCCATTATTAGAGTGGGGTTTCTTTGAGTGTGGAGAGTTTGGTCATGTGACGAGGTATTGTCCCCATCTTTTGGGAGGTCCCGTTCAGCAAAGGACTTAGGCTGTGACTTCCGCACCGATTACTTCACCACCTGCTCAACCAGCTTGGGGTGGCGCTCAGGTAACTAGAGTTCACCCTAAAGGGGAAGACCGCAGGTGGCGGTCAGGCTTGATGCTATGCTTTCCCTTCCAGGCCAGAGGTCGTTGCTTTAGATGCAGTGATCACATGTATTGTCTCAGTATACCACAAGGATGCTTCTATATTATTTAACCCTAGTTCCACTTACTTGTATGTATCATCATATTTTGCTCGCTATTTGGATACGCCCCGTGAGTCCTTAGTTTCACTTGTTCATGTATCTACGCTGGTGGACGATTCAATTATTGTGGACCGTGTGTATGAGTCATGCGTGGTGACTATTGGAGGATTGGAGACTATAGTTGACCTTTTATTGCTTAGCATGGTTGATTTAGACGTGACTCTAGGTATGTACTGGTTGTCCCCATGGCATGCCATTCTGTATTATCACGCTAAGACCGTGACATTGGCGATACTGGGGTTACCTAGGATCTAGTGGAGGGGTTCTCTAGACAATGTTCCCAGTAGGGTGATTTCATATCTGAAGGCCCAACAGAAGGTTGGGAAGGGGTGTATGTCATATTTGGCTTTTGTGAAGGATGTTGGTGCTGATACTCCTACCATTGATTCTGTTCTGGTAGTGCGAGACTTTCCGGATGTGTTTCCTGCAGACCTGTCGGGCATGTCTGTCACGCCCTGAACTTGGGGGGCGAGATCGGCACCCGCTGCCTTACCTATCCTTGTGTACCAACTTGCGACTAAGAGATTCTAAGCATATAATTTCATACTTTGGCCATGGGCCACATTGCAAGACAATTGTGAATACTGACTAAATCTCAAAATAAAGCTGGGTCGACAAGGCCGTCATAACTACTACAACTGACAGACTAACAAAATGTACATAAAAGGCCTTCAAGACCAACATACTGCATTAACTGACAGGATATGTCTACAAGCCTCTACTGATGGATATACTATGATCGGAACAGGGCCTCGACCTACTCATAACATATATACATATATACAAAGATGTACATAAAGCTCTAGACCCAGCAAATCTGAAGGGTATGGAGCTTACCGATCAAGCTGAACTCGGGCAACATCTAATGGGGAGGTATACCCGTCTGTCTGTCTGAACCTGCACGCATGAAATGTAGCGCCCCTAGAAAAGAGACGTCAGTACGAAATAATGTACCGAGTATGTAAGGCCATATACTGAAAGTTGAAACTGAACTGATAATATAATAACTGAAAGCAATTGGGAATCAAAGATAATCTGAACATATGCCCTGCTGATACTGACTCAACTCTCTTAATATATTAAGTAAAATAGTTGTCCGGCCCTATAAGGCTCGGTATATATATGTATATAACTACTCTGCCGTAGTAGGCTCGCTCATAGGCACTCGTCCATACTAGACTCTGTATCTCGGCCACTAGGCTTGCTCATAGGCGCTCGGCCACAGTAAGCTCGGTATATAACTTACCATCTGATCAGAGTTTGCCCAATAGGGGCCTGCCTATCGATTATAGCTCGATGGTATTGAAATTACTGTAATACTGTATATAGAGATTCTCTGCTCTCTTAACTTGAAAAAGGAAATACTCAATTGATATAAAGTCCCACTAAGGAGAATATTGTGACTTACAAGACTATGAAAATATACGTAAATTCTGAAATATGAATTTCTCTTTATGCCTCGTTATCAAACTCGTGTAATTACGAGATCATGCCAAAATGAAGGAAGGACTTAGCCTTAATATACCTGCAGTAGGGAAAAATCCGTATGATATTTTTGAGAAGGATTGCACCGTACTTCCTTAAAATTGCAATAACTCACGTTGCTAAAGATGCTATGAAATCTTGGTTTAAATCATTGAATATCTGCACCTTACTATGTTGCTTCAGATTGCGTTGCTATTGTTTGATCTTGAAAGATGCTTATATGGTCCTTATCTCCTTGGTCATGATTTTACCAAGATATACACCTTCTAATGGTTCAAAGATATGTAACCTTTTTTGGATTTAGAAATCCTTATGTTGGAAGATAAGTATCCTTTGGTTGCCACAGAATCTAATATGACTTAAGAGTCATTTGTTTGGTTTAGTGGCTTGCTGCCACGTGGGTGTGGGGTCGGGATTTTAATCTTATCAAATAATCAATTAATTAATTAATTAGATAATATCTCGCTGCCCGATAATTAACCAATTACCCGCATAATTAAGAATTATCTCAAATTACTTAAAATTTTACTTATTTTTAATATACTTTATACATCCTACTATTATGGTCATATGGAACCTTGTATGATACTAGTCCATAAATATCGGGTATTATCGCTCGGTCCGTATTTTATCCCAATATGTCAAACTTGGACGAAAATTCGTTTTCTTTGACTTGATTCCCCTCTCACCTTCACGAATTTACTCATCACTTGTTTAAAATAGCATAATGCTTATAATCTCAAAATAATCCCATTCCCGAGCTTACGTCGATTAACTCATGACGAAACCTTAACATACGAAAATATTGGATGTAACATCATCCCCCTTTGGAACATTCGTCTTCGAATCTTTCCAATTTCATAACTGTTGCTACCTTCTATTATGCAGCCTGTACGACTTTGACCTTTTAAGTGCGCCTATGCGACTCTTCTCCACTTTTTTCTTTAGCTTCTAGCCAATCTCTAGGCCTCACTTCGCAAAGATATACAGAGCTTGATGATATGTCCCTATGGGTATTTGTAGGTATACCAAAGTTCTTTGCTCGGTATTTTGTTGAAATTACGATTATTGCTACATCTTGTTTCATAGAACCGGTTATCTAACCGCGATATTATACTATATCTAGGTAGGTCATCAGCTATCAAATTCCAGCTTACTCTTGTTTGCTTATCCCATATGTATAAATCTAAGTCCTTTAATGCTTCCTTATTACTGTTTATTTTAAGAATGACGACCTAATCCCATCTCATACTTTGTGACTTTTGTCCATCCATTATTGATTTGCCTTAATATTGATCTATAATATACCACTGATAACTTGAAACATCTCACGTAATACCTTGCCATTAGAGCTTACGTTGCATTGAGGAATATTTGAAGTAATTTCCATAATCGTATTTCATAGTATCTCAATGTGATTCACCTTATGGGAGGGTATTCTAATCTCGTGCCGTCCACGAAATCTTTTCTCCATCTCTTTTTTTTCAAATCCTTATTCAAACGAAGGCCCATACGTCATCCTTTATCTGTCACAATTACACCCTCATTTTATTACCAGATCAGCATTCCATTTCTTCTAAATGCTACTAGTCTTAGATTCCTTTAAGCTCATTCAGGCTATACTAAGCTTTATATAATTTATAAAACCCATCAGCTCTCTCTCATTTTCGTGGGCTTAATCCCGAGGGCTTATCCATTCTTGTCACCTTCTCACTCGCCCTTTCTTATCCTTACTACTATCTTCCTACAACCTTGTCGCTCTACCATACTTTAGCTTGCGACCCATACATATCCATTTATACTACTCGCAGCCTTCCTTCAACTTCCTTGCACCATAGATTTCCTTGTGTTATTCTGGAACATCAAGCGAGACATCACATCATCTCTAACTCTTCTTTATTCTCTTAAATAGACCTCTTAGTACCTAGAAACCACAGGCTGGAAGATATGCCACTAATGACGGCGCTATCATTCCTGGATACTGAATCCCAGCGCTTCTAGTCTTTTCCCTGAAGTATGGACCACTCACATCCTTCTACACTTGAGTATTTCGTACGTTGTTCACCTTTACCTTACTTATTTGAAAATATCACCACACATTCTTCTATCTCTTTCATAACCTCCCTCCCACATAGGTATAAATCACATCCTCCATTTGAAGCTCTATTATAATACTTGCACCTATGGTGCCTATACAATCCAGTGGGAGCTCCATACTGGATTCTTATGAGGCTGGTATTTTCCTAACTGGCTTTATTGTAGAGCCATTATAGAATATGGTTGTTGTACTATCTCTCTTACACCTCTGATATTAAGAGTGATTCTGCTATGTTCTCAATCATGATTCCTATAACTTCTGGGTCCAATAATCGGATTCCTAATTTACTTCGTTGATGTAACTCTTTAGTTTCCTCCTTCTTCTGATCGGCCTTTATGTAGGCTTAAGTTATATCCTGATCTGCGGTTCATGGTATTAGTTATTCTGTTTAACCTTTAATGGGCGCTGAGGAATATTCATGATACAATCCTTTAACAATTCAATCCTTCGTCTAAGACCCGGGCTCAATTCTTTCTTTTAACGTATACCAGAATCTTCTACGGCTGTATATGTTGCATGTATAAAACTCCAAACTCTTAAATGAGTTCATAGCGAAACTAACCCTGGATCATTAATTGAATAATTCTTTTTGTTCCATCTCAGCTTTCTTCAAACGTAAGCAATTACTTTTCCTGGTCCTTCTGCCCCCATTTTGCGTGCATACTTAGCTTATCTTAGTGCCCACGCATATTGGAATTCCATATAACTCATATGACCTTGAATATCACTGCTGATTTTACTTCTCGTTCATTAGCCACGGTAGGTGCCATTTTCCTATGGAGTGCATACAATGTTGTTGTGAGATTGTTTTTACATGACCATTTCTTCTTCAAGTTGCTATGCTTAGGTTGGAGCCTTCTGCCTTATTTCCTCAACTAGTCTTCCATTGTAGTAGTTAGGGAGGACCACCTAATTCTTGCAAGGCTGCGAGCTTATTACCTTGTTTACCCGACAGAATTTTTGATGTCCTTCCTCACCTATAATTATCCGTAGTTACTTACCTCCTCGCCCTTATGCTTGTAGGGGCAGCTTCTAAAGTTGATATTTTTACTGTCTTCCCTGCGACATTCTCTTTTATTTCTGTAATACTCATATGGTACCTTTTTAACTCCCCCCCATATGAATATATCCCAAGTATTATAATGTCATAACTGCGAGGCTGAATTCCCCATGTTGGGGTTCACTCTATTTATCTTGCACGATCTATTTATTTGTATGTATCCTCTTATGTAGTCATAACTAGGCTCTTCCTGAATCAACTACTAACTATTCGTTGGACCACTCTCATATCAATATTCAGCATAATCTTTCTTGGGTTATTTCCTTTGTCTTAACTTACCTCCCGCACTGGTTCCTTATTTATCAATAACCTCCCGGCAGGAACCCTTACTTCCTTTCCTTGACGTCGTGTTTTCATAATATTCTTGAATCATAGCATATCTGTAGGATTTAAATAAGTGAAATCTCATCCCTTTCTCATTTTTATCGCATTCTTCCTTTATCATTCCATAGTTACTAGATCGACTTAATTCTGACTTAATGCCACACCATTCCATATTCCCCCCCTTTGAAGGAGTACTAAGAGTTGGAGCTACGACGACCTACCTATGGATGTTTTTCCTCTTCATCTTTGGCGTCCTTCCACATCATCAATGACCCTAACTCGCTTTGCGGTAATCCTTCTGTACCAAGGATAATAAAATTCCTTACTCGCGATGGTGACACAGTGTAACTGGCATATACAGTCCCTTAAGCTTAACTTTTCTCACATTGCTTGCTTTAGGGAAGTGTCTTCCTGAGTGACCATTCTCTGAATTCATCATGGATCTTCTTTTGTTGTCCATTTTATTATAGCCGGAACGCAATCTGAAATTCTCATGATGCTTAGTATTATCAAATCACTCAGTCCCTAATTCATTTTTAGTTTATCTTGTTCACCAATCCATACTGATTTCTATTACTCTAAGGTCTAACTTTTCCTTCTGTTAATCACATTAGAGTTGTGAACTTATTTCTCGAAATGAGGATGTGACTGCATAGCCTATACTCTTTTGTTGTCTTAAGGCTCATCAACTCTCGTCTCTTTCTTCATTTGACTATAGATTGTGTAACACCCTACCGTTGTCACCCATGTATCGCATCTCACTCATAATTCTTCATTATCTCTCTTCTTATTACTTTGCTAATATTCCTGCCTATCCATTTCTTGTGAAAACATCAACAAGACATTCTTTTTCTTTTAGCTCTCCTTGCTTCATTCATCGGCTCTTCGGGTTGCTCAACGTCCTTGCTCTACTAGGGACGAGAGTCACACTAAGGTAATATTTATCCCTTCCAGGCTTTCAGTGCCTATCTTCAGAATTCTTTGATCATGCTAGTATTCACATCTAACTGTAATATTCTAGTGTGCATCACCTGGGTGTCTCACCAGAAGATCTATTAGCACATTTGTAATATTCTTTAGAAATGTCAACTAACGCAAACAATCCATTCACCATTTTGGTTTACTCTAACCCCAGTCGGATCCTGATGTTTAGTCCTTTTCTTAAACTACACCTGTTAGCCCCCACAAGGCATAACTGAGATGGGTGCGGCCAATTGTACATACCTCTATTATTGATGAAGGTAACTCAAAATGCTTATATCTCTCTTCCTAAATTGTAGATAATGTTCATCTCTACTAATTAGGTACCCCGTACCCTTCTTTACTTTGCTTTTTGCCTTTTGTTTTTGTAGAAACTTGTATCTTCTGATCCTTTCATTGTTTTTTTTTAACCATAAAAGTGGATAGATATTTTTGCCTTAGGGATCCTTATCAAGAAGCTTACACCTTTCAGTACACACACGATCTGCTGAAGACCTCACATTTACTTATCATAAGCATGATACAAAGTCGAGTTCCTCTGACTCAACACTTCCATAGCCATATCTCTTACCAGCCGTCTTTCGGGATGTAGGTATCGCCTTATTATGAATGGAATAGGAGCTAGGAGTTTGAATTCTTATAAGTGAGCCCTACCACATGATCTAGAGTAACAAGAAAGAGTGAAAGTCCTAAATGCCCTGTAGCCTCCTTCTTATAAGTGAGGTGCACGACACACCCATAAAAAAGACTCTACTAGACATGACTTATAGACTCCTTAGGACATAACTGCTTTGATGCCACTTTTGTCACGTCCCGAACTTGGGGGGCGAGACCGGCACCCGGTGTCTTACCTATCCTTGCGTACCAACTTGCGACTAAGGGATTCTGAGCATATAATGTCATACTCTGGCCATGAGCTACATTGCAAGACAATTGTGAATACTGACTAAATCTCAATATAAAGCTGGGCCGACAAGGCCGTCATAACTACTACAATTGAGAGACAAACAAAATGTACATAAAAGGCCTTTAAGCCCAACATGATATGTCTACAAGCCTCTACTGATGGATATACTATGATAGAAATAGGGCCCCACCTACTCATAACATATATACACATATACAAAGATGTACGTAAAGCTCTAGACCTGGCAACTCCGAAGGGTATAGAGCTTACCAATCAAGCTGAACTCGGGCAACATCTAAAGAGGAGGTCTACCCGTCTGTCTGTCTGAACCTGCACAGATGAAATGCAGCACCCCCAGAAAAGGGATTTCAGTACGAAATAATGTCCAGAGTATGTAAGACCATATACTGAAAGCTGAAACTGAACTGATAATATAATAACTTAAAATAACTGGGAATCAAAGATAATTTGAACATATGCTTACATGCTGATACTGACTCAACTCTCAATATAATAAGTAAAATAGTTGTTCGGCCCTATAAGGCTCGGTATATATATATATATATATATATATATATATATATACACACACACTACTCTGCCGTAGTAGGCTCGCTCATAGGCGCTCAACCATACTAGGCTCTATATCTCGGCCATTGGGCTCGCTCATAGGCGCTCGGCCACAGTAGGCTCGGTATATAACTTACCATCTGATCAGAGGTTGCCCATTGATTATAGTTCGATGGTAATGAAAATAATGTAGTACTGTATATATAGATTCTCTGCTCTCTTGACTAGAAAGAGGAAATACTCAATTGAATATGAAGTCCCGATATAGAGAATATTGTAACTTACAAGACTAGGAAAATATACGTAAATTTCGGAATATGAATTTCTATTTATGCCTCGTTATCAAACTCGTATAATTATGAGATCATGCCAAAATGAAGGAAGGGCTTAGCCTTAACATACCTGGAGTAGGAAAAAATTCGTATGATATTTTTAAGAAGGATTGCACCGTACTTCCTTAAAATTGCAAAATCTCACGTTGCTTAAGATGCTATGAAATCTCGGTTTGAATCATTGAATATCCTCACCTTAATATGTAGCTTCAGATTGCGTTGCTGTTCTTTGATGTTGAAAGATGAGTATATGGTCCTTATCTCCTTGGTCATGACTTTACCAAGATATACACCTTCTAATGGTTCAAAGATATGTAACCTTTTTTGGATTTAGAAATCCTTATGTTGGAAGATAAGTATCCTATGGTTGCCACCTAATCTAATATGACTTAAGAGTCATTTGTTTGGTTTAGTGGCTTGCTGCCACGTGGGGGTGGGGTGGAGATTTTAATCTTATCCAATAATCAATTAATTAATTAGGTAATATCCCGCTACTCGGTAATTAACCAATTACCCGCATAATTAAGAATTGTCTCAAATTACTTAAAATTCTACTTATTTTTAATACACTTTATACATCCTACTATCATAGTCATATGGTACCTTGTATGGTACTAGTCCATAAATATTGGGTATTATCGCTCGGCCCGTATTTTATCCCAATATGTCAAACTTGGACGAAAATTTATTTTCTTTGACTTGCTTCCCCTCTCACCTTCACGAATTTACTCATCACTTGTTTGAAATAGCATAATGCTTATAATCTAAAAATAATCCCATTCCCAAACTTACGTCGATTAACTCACGATGACACTTTAACAATGTCACCCAGCAGGGACATTGATTTTGGTATTGACGTGGTGCCGGGCACTCAGCCCATTTCTATTCCTCTATATCGTATGGCACCATCATAGTTGAAGGGATTGAAAGAGCAGCTTTATGAGCTTCTTGATAAGGGGTTCACTAAGCCTAGTATATCGCCTTGGGGTGCACCGGTTCTGTTTGTGAAGAAGAAGGATAGTACTATGTGGTTGTGCATCGACTATAGGTAGTTGAACAAAGTTACAACTAAAAAAACGTTACCTTTGCCGCACATTGATGGCTTATTTGACCAGCTTCAGGGTGCTAGGGTGTTCTCTAATATTCATTTGAGGTATGGGTATCACCAGTTGATGATTCGGGACTCAGATGTTCTGAAGACAACATTCAAGAGCCGCTATGGTCACTATGAGTTCCTTGTGATAGCATTTGGGCTGACCAACGCCCCAGCTGCATTCATGCATCTGATGAACAGTGTATTCCAGCCATATCTTGATACATTTGTCATAGTATTTATTGATGATATTATGGTGTACTCACGTAGCCAGGAGGAGCATGCACAACATATGAGGATTGTACTACAGAGGTTAAGAAGGAGAAACTTTATGCCAAGTTCTCCAAATGTGAGTTTTGGCTCAGTTTGGTGGTGTTCTTGGGGAACGTGGTTGTCACGCTCCAAACTTGGGGGGGGGGGGCGTGGCTGGCACCCGGTGCCCTACTAGCACAGGCGAAGCACTCTGTAACTAATGATCGTTTGACCAAAACTAGAACATACATAGGTCGAATTGGCTAAACTCATTCTTTTTCTTCTGCAACTATCATGGGCCAATATGGCCACAACTCGTAATGTATAACTATAAGTAGGCAGACATTGTATCAATGAACCATTAGTCTTAAAACATGAATAAATATAGGCCATCAAGGCCTCTGACGTACTGTACATGATGAACATGTGTGTGTCTACAAAGCCTCTAAGATTATTCGACATCAAAACATAGTCGGGACAAAGACCCGGCCTACCCATATGTCTATAGCAAAACTCTGACACGATGACTTATAGTCTCGCCTGCACTCCGAATGAAGTGGAGTTTTACCGATCCTTCACTGAATGCTAACCTCGTATACTATGAGTGCTCGTCAAACTGATTATCTATACATGCAGGCATGAAAGCATCGTCCACAACAAAAGGACGTCAGTACGAATAATGTACCAAGTATGTAAGGCATGTAAATTAGTGTATAAAGGACATGAAAGAAACATGGAATAAAGGACTCAACCTGTAAGTCTGGATAGCTCTGTAAATCATGAAATATTTATAATGTCATGTATATGCGTAGAAATGTCATATAATTCATAGGTCTATGCGTACATAACATCATCAAGCCTCTGAGAGCATCCCATCATGTCATCTCGGCCACTGTGGGCAAAATCATCATCATATACCAGCTGATCAGGTGGTGGTGCGTATATAATGTCGTAACCTTTTCTTATTGCCCATATACATATAATATACGCGTATATAATGCCATCTCGTCATGGGTAAATGCATATGTATAAATGAATGCAATGCATAATGAAGTAAGTTAATATGATCTCTTGAAATGTCATGAGACCCATGAACAAACGATATGATAGTAGGACACATGGGGAATCAATAACATAGGCACACCTAGTACGTCTATGAATAGAGTCATTTTTGAAAGTTGTGTGTTTGCTCGTTTCGTTTGTATCATATGGATTATGCCAAAAGGAAAAAAGGGATAACCTTAACATACCTTACTTGATGAAACTATAAACTACTTTCACTTGAGCTTTCCAAGAACAAATTTTGCTCCTTTAAATGTTTGAACAAGAACTAAGCACTCATTCTTAAAAAGACTAGAAAACGTTGTGGAATATAGTAACCAAAGTGAGAGCCTTTTTGTTGCTAGCTATGTAAATACATCTCACTTAATAATGTAGGAAGATCTCTTATAAAGTGGGTTGTGGGCCCCACTTTTGTGGCTTAGGTATGCCCAAAAATTCCCTAAAGATGTCACCTACCCACATAAACAAAGAGTCACTATTTATAGGAATGCCACCTTTACCTCTAGTAGTGCGTAGTCACGAAATATTGTCTCCCACAACTACACATGGGATCCTCCCCCCTCCACTCTTTCCTTAATTTATGACACATGGTCATCTAATAAAATTAGACACCATTCCATAACCTCACCTAATTTGTACACGTATCCGCCCCTTTATTCTACCTAATCTGTATCTAGTTCTACTACTAGCAATACTTATCTACAATTTCCTAATTAGCTATAAAGATGCCACCTCCATGATAACTTGTATTAGTCAGTTGTTGCTCCTTACTATGTAGCCACGTGGTGACATCCTAGTACTAAAGTATGGGATGTTATACTACTAACATTAAAGACTTCCTTTCCATTCTACACGTGTAATCCTCTAGGTGCACACCTAATGACTCATCACCAAACTTTACACGGGTAAACCATGTACTTTAAGTGCTATGACTCATATATGCACTTTGGTGCCACCCTTGGCCAATTTTATGCCAGGTGGCAGCCCACAATTTCCCCTAAAACGGCACCTAATCCCATAAACCAAAGAGTCACCATTTCCCAAGCCTTTTGCTGCCACGTTGGGAGCTTATCAAGCCTATCCAAACATTTTAATTACTTATCCACCCCAATAATTTGATGACTAAGCCACCAAAACTCCCTAATCTTACCACTTAGCTCAAAGACTTGCCTAGTGAATATTGAATTCCCTACTTACTACCACCTTAATTCTTATAAAGTTGATTAGTCATGAGCCACCCTTATCCTCATGATTCCACGTGGATTCATACAAATGGTACTTATCCACTTATAACTAATTCCATATTTCAAGACTCTATACCAACACTTATCACTTGATATAAATATCATAAGCACTTATAACCTCAAAAATAGTCTTGTCATTGAATTTATATCAATTATCTTGTGACAAATCCAATGTAGAAAAGTACGGGATGTAACAGTGGTGTCCAGTGAGGGGATTAAGATAGATCCGAAGAAGATTGAGTTGGTTCATTGTTGGCCCAGACCTTCTTCAGCTACTGAGATTCGAAGATTTCTTGGCTTGGCCGGATATTATCATTGCTTCGTGGAGGGTTTCTCGTCCATTGCAGTACCTTTGCTCAGGTTGATCCAAAAGGGTGCTCCATTCAGGTGGTCGGATGAGTGTGAGGGCAGCTTTCAGAAGCTCAAGACGACCTTGACCACAACTCAAGTTCTAGTTTTTCCTTTAGCATTGGGTTCTTATACAGTATATTGTGATGCTTCTCGGATTGGTATTGGGTGTGTCTAGATATAGAAGGGTAGAGTGATTGCTTATGCTTCACGCCAGTTGAAGCCTCATGAGAAGAACTACCCTGTTCATGATTTAGAGTTTATGGATCATCGAAGTCTCCAACACTTGTTCAAGCAAAAGGATCAAAATTTGAGGCAGCGGAGATGGTTAGAGCTACTAAAGACTATGATATTACCATTTTGTATCATCCCGGGAAGGCCAATGTGGTGGCCGATGCCTTGAGTAGGAAGATAGTGAGTATTGATAGCCTTTCATTTATTCCTTTTCATGAGAGACCACTTGCATCATAAGTTCAGGCCTTGGCTAATCAATTTGTGAGGTTAGATGTTCCGGAGCCTATTCGGGTTCTAGCTTGTGTAGTTGGGCTCCCACGGACATTAAAGAAGTTTGATGCTATTTGGGTGATCGTGGACCGATTAACTACGTCCGCGCATTTCATTCCAGTTGGGACTACCTATTCTTCGGAGCGGTTGGCTAAGATCTATATTCGCGAGATTGTTCGCCATCATGGTGTGCCAGTGTCCATCATTTTAGATCGGGGCACACAGTTCATATTGCAGTTTTGGAGAGCAGTGTAGCAAAAGTTAGGCACACGGGTTGAGTTGAGTACAACATTCCACCCTCAGACGGACCGACAATCCGAGCGCACTATTCAGAGATTGAAAGATATGCTACGTGCTGGTTTCATGGATTTTGGGGGTTCTTGGGATCTGTTTCTGCCGCTTGTAGAGTTTGCCTACAATAATAACTACCAATCGAGTATTCAGATGTCTCCGTATGAGGCCTTGTATGGGAGGCGGTGTCAGTCTTTGGTTGGTTGGTTTGAGCCGAGTGAGGCAAGGCTATTGGGTACTGACCTGGTTCAGGATGCTTTGGAAAAGGTTATGTTGATTCAGGATCTGCTTCGCACGGCGCAGTCTAGACAGAAGAGTTACGCCGATCAAAAGGTTCGTGATGTTGCTTACATGGTGGGAGGGAAGGTAATTCTTAGTGTTTCGCCCATGAAGGGTGTTATGAGTACAAGGCCCTGTAAACATTTTCCTAAAAACTCGGATTCCTTGATGCCAAAGTAGGCGTAGAGGTTAATAATAGTAGAAGGAAAATGTTGGGCAGAAGTACGCATTTTTTAGGCCCATTATGCGGCCGGTAGACTGGTCGCAGAGTGGGGCAGGTTTCTGGGGCATTATTTATTTCAATTTCGTGGCCATTATGCGACCACATAACCATTTCGCAGGTCGTATTCTTGTCACATATCCCGCATTGGAATTTTTCGGAGGGAGGTTCTGGAGTGCACTATGCGACCGCAGAACCATTCTACGGTGCATTATGCGACCGCATAACAGGTCTGTGACCAGATAGTGACCACAAACCAGGTCAGTTTCTTTTCAGTTCTGGCACCCAATTTTGCGGACCGCATAACCATTATGTGATCGCATATGCGACCGCATAACCTATTCCGGAGCTTCAATTTTGGGGTTTTTAAACCCGACCCATTTCCGTTAAAGCGCATTCCATGGACCATTTTGATCATATTGTCTGATATTATTACAGTGAGAGGGAGGGTCCTAGAGGGAAAAGTGATCTTCATCAAATTGTTCTTCAATTCTCACTTAACACCTTGAAGATTATCAAGAGAGGCACCTAGGACTTCTTCCTAAGAGGTAAGATTTTATCACCCAAACTCTTAATTTCAAAATATGACTAGAATGGGCCATTAGTAAGGTAATTCACGGGGAGGGGAGTTCTTACCTTGCATGCATGTGTTCCTATGGTATATGGGGAGGTTGTGAGTTAAATATAGAAAAGAATGGGGTGTGGGTTGGTGGAGTCTTTCACAAAAAGGACCTTAAAACATTTATGCACACATGGTGTTTGATAGAATGTTCAAGTGAGCTAGAATTATGATCGTTTTCCTAATTTTGTGTTCAATTTTGCTATATTGCTAAAATAGATTGAAGGGTCTAATATTTTGGAACATCTTAGAGTTTTAAGAGGCTCAGCTGAGGTATGTTTGGCTAAACCCCCTTCTTCTTACAATCGAACCCCACAGTGTTCTTGTAATTGGAGTAAGCCCTTGATCATTATAGAATTGGCGATTTATAATGTGTTTGTGTTGAAGGATGTAAGTTCAATATTTATTCTAAATGCTTCATCATGTTATCTTGTTATTTGAGGAGGATGTGTTCAAAATGTGGAATATGTGCTAGCTATGTTAAGACTTCATGTCAAGATCGAAATAAAGGTTGTTATGCCAAATTGTATGAAAAGCCTCTATGTGCCTAAGACTCCCAAATTGCTCATATGTGAATTTAACGTCTTGAATGGGAAGCCATATTGTTGTTGATAATAATAATGTTGGAATGTGGAAAAGAACTTCAATTATGAAATACGGTCTAGCGCCAAGAATAACTTTATAATTGGGGCCACTCGTGCTATTGTATTGAAAGTATGGGAAAGAAATATGAATTAAGATGACTGATTAAATATGGGTGATGTCTCAAATGAGATGACCTAGCCGATCGGGCTGAGATCGGACTCCGTGTAAGAACACGGTAGTATTGTGGATGAAATTATGAAAATGGTTGATGTATCAAATAAGATGGCCTAGCCGATCGGGCCATGATCGAATGCCATGCCGCACAGATGGTGGTAATGTGCTGGAAATCATAATGAAATTGTGGTAATGTCTCAAATGAGATGGCCTAGCCGATCGTGCCGAGATCGGACTCCGTATAAGAATACAAAGGTATTGTGAATTGTGGAATATCGGTACTAAAGGTCACCCAACCAAATAATATGGAAATTGACTCGAAAATGTATATGATACTTAACTTGTTGTTCTAATATTATTTGAAGCCCTTATTAAATTCTTGATTGTTGCTCTTGTATTATTATTCATTCTAGTGAGTTGGTGTTTAGCTTTACATAATAGTGCTATTCGACGGTACTAACGTCCCTTTTACCGTGGGCGATGCATCGTTAAATGGATGCAGGTGGTTACATAGCAGATAGTGTTGATCCCAGATAGTGCTGCATCCTCTTCTTAGCGGACTCAGTGAGCCCCATTTCATTCCGGGGTCATGTATTGTACCTTTTGTTTATATTATTGTCACTATTTGAGGTATAGATGGGGCCATGTTGCCGGCACCATCTTTACTCTCTTTTGTATCTTTAGAGGCTCCGTAGACACTATGTGGGTTGTATATGGGTATTGGGAATGTTAAACAAGTATATGTGGTGTTGATCACTTATTCCACCTCGGACTATAAGAAATGCGTATTTTGAGACTTAAAGGCGCAATGTCTAATAAAACAATTTAGGATTGTATGAATGAGCTTCGTACTATATAATTAATGAAATTACGTCTTTTCTTGATCATTGGTGAATTGGGTAGAAAGTATCTAGCATGCTTGCTCGGCCAAGTTCCCTCGATTGAGCGTCGAACGCGCTTCTCGAGGTTGGGGCGTGACAAACTTGGTATCAGAGCCTAAGGTTTTAAAGTGTCCTAGGATGTCTCGGAGCCGTATCAGGTAGAGTCCTTCTTATCGGTGTGTTGTCGACCACATCCATAAGTTGTGGGCTACTTAGACATTTAGGAATAATACCCTTCTTTGATATTCTTGATTGTGCGATGAAACTAATTGTGAAACCATTCATTCTCTAACTCGTGCATTCCTTTAACATTCAGTATATGGAACCTAAGAAGAGAGCAAGAACTGGCAAAGGAGCCAACGCCACCTTAGGAGTGGCAGTTGACCCTTTATTTGATGATGCGGTTGAACACCCGAGGGGTGAGGATAATCTCCCTACTGCTACACTACCTAATTCCACTACATCGGCCCAGGACACACCAGTTCCTATACCTACTGATGGTGCGACGGTTCCTTTACCTGATATTGCGATTCCACCTCTAGCCCTAGTTTCCGGTTCTGGTGTTTCTTGTAACACCCTGGAAAATTTCCAAGTACTTAAGTGTAAAGCCCGATAAAATATGCAAAGAAAATAATGTTTCATGGTGCCGGACTAGGCTTACGTGTTTGAGGATTGTAGAAAATGCACCGGAAAGTAAAAGAAAGTTTTTGGCGGAAAAGTGCATTTCTGCGGTCCAGTATGCGACCGCAAAATCACTCTACGGACCGCAAAATTGCCGCAGAGTGAGGTAGTTAATTGGGTTAGTTGGAAGCAATTATGCGGTCGACTATGCGACTACATAAATGTTATGCGGTGCATTATGCGACCGCATAACAGTTATGCGGATCGCATAGTGACCGCATACACAGACTGTTTTTTTAATCATTTTGTCAGCAATTATGCGACCGATATGCGGTACGCATAACCACTATGCGGTCGCATATGCGACCGCATAACCGTTCCGGAGCTCCATTTTGGGTTTTTAAAACCCGACCCTATTTCGTTAAATACACTCTTGGGCTAGTTTTGAGACATAATCTAATATTTTAGAGTGAGAGAGAGTGCCCTAGAGTGAGAAGGTGTTCTTCAATAATTTATTTTCTTCAATTCTTGCTCAAGTTTTGGAAGATAAACAAGGGAAGCTCACTAGGTCTTCATCCTAGAGGTAAGATTCTACACCCTAAACCCTAATCTTGAAATATTTTAAAAATGGGTAACTAGCAAGATAATTTTTGGGCATGAGAGTTGTTTATTTTACAAGCATGTGTTATCAAAGGGTGTAGGAAGATTGTTGAGATAAAAATGGTAAAGATTGGGTTGTGGGATGATGGAATCCTTCATAAAAAGGACATTGAAACCTAATGCACTCCTAGTGTTTGATAAAATGCTCAAGTGAGCTAGAACCATGATCATCTTCCTAATTTTGATTCAATTTGTTATATCTCTACAATAGATTGAAGTTGCTAAGAATTCCAGAATATTTTAGAGTTTATGGAAGCTCAATTGAGGTATGTTGGCTAAACTCTTCTCTTAGAATTGAATCTCATGATATTCATGTAAATTATGTAAGTCCCGAGTGATTCATTATGAAACTGGCTATTCCGAGTAAGATTGGGTTGAAAGATATATGTTCAACAAGCATCCCAAATGCTTTATTCATGTTATGTTACCAATTGGAGATGTGTTAAAATATGTGTTGTGCATTAATAATGTTTCGACTTTAAGTCAAGTTCAAATGAAGGCTATTATGCCAAATTTTGTCAAATATCTCTATGTGCCTTAGACTCTAAATTGCTCACATGTGTACTACACATCTTAATTTGAGTTGTATTTGTTGTTGATGATGATAATGATATTCCAAATTGATAAGGTGAGCATGAAATACTGAATATGGCCAACGTGCGAAGAATGATCTTATAATTATGGCCATTAGTGCCAATGCAATGAAAAGATGTGAAAGTAATACGAAATGTGATAATTGATATAAAAAGGCTGATGTCTCAAATAAGACAGCCTAACCGGTTAGGTAGTGATCGGACACCATGCCGCACACATGGTGATGATTGTGCTGGAAATTATAATTGAAATTGTGATTGTGGTCGATGTCCCAAATGGATAGCCTAGCCAATCGGGTCGTGATCAGACTCCGTGTTAAAGATGGTGGTATTGATATTGGGAGAAATTGTGGTTGATGTCTCTAATGAGATGGCCTGGCCGATCGGGTCGTGATCGGACTCCGTGCTAAGAGTACGGCGGTACTGATTTTGTGAAAAATGGTATTGTGAATAATGGTATTATGGACAATGGTATATCGATATGGAAATTAATTTGAACACTATCTTGATCCTACATTGAGGTTTGATGTTGATTAGGGCTTTCATTGATATTATGATAATCTTGTTTGTATTATTTGTCATTCTATTGAGAGGGTGTTTAGTTATATATACTAGTGCTATTCGACAGTACTAACGTCCCTTTTGCCGGGGGCACTGCATCTTTAAATGGATGTAGGTGGTTCCACGGCAGGAGATATTGATCAGTGATAGCAGTACATCTTCTTCCCAGCTGACTTGGTGAGCCTCACTTCATCCAGGGGTCATGTATCTTTTGTACTTTGTGTATTCGGTTTGAGGTATAGCCGGGGCCTTGTTGCCAGCATTATCATTGTACTCTTCTTTATCTATAGAGGCTCCCTAGACATAATATGGGTTGTGTATTGGTGCTAGGGAAAGACAAACTATGTTATGTTGTGGTTGTATTACTTGTCCATTTGAGACTTTAAAAATGATCAAACTATTGGAAATGAATTGGCATTGTAGACATGAACACATTTTCGTCTAATTAATGAAAATATGTATTATCTCTATTCATGGATGAGTTTGGGTAGAATGAAATCTAACAGGCTTGCTCGGTCGGGTTCACTCGGTTGAGCGCCGGTCGCGCTCCTCGGTTTTGGGGCGTGACATTTCTGATGTGTTTATCTTAGTGGAGCTATCTAGATGCTGACACAGATATCAAATGTTGCACCCACTTCTTCTATCCAACAAGGGGATTCTAGTTGTTCCACGGTGAATAGGGTTCTTCAGTTGGATCCTCCGGTGATCACGAGTGCTAACCCGAGGAGGATCCACATGACTTCATTGATGAGATACATAAGACTCTCTAAGTTAGGCGCGCTACTGAGTCGGAGGGAGTAGAGTTGGCCGCCTACCGTCTGAAAGGGATGGCATATTCTTGGTTTGAGTAGTGGGAGGACTCTCGGGGGGAGGGGAGCCCTCCAGCGAGATGGAGTGAGTTTGCTAATGCCTTCATAGACCATTTCTTACCTGCCGAGACTAGGGCAGCCAGTGCCGCAGAGTTTGAGAATCTTAAGCAAGGGAGTAAGAGTGTGTGGGAGTATCACACGGAGTTCACACGCCTATCAAAATATGCTATTCACGTGTTGCTTACCATGGAGGCTAGAGTGCGTCGGTTTGTGCAGGGCCTTAGCCCCTTGGTTTTCAATGAGGCCGCTACAGCTGCCTTGAATTTAGATATGAACTATTGGAAAATGGTAACATTTTGTCAAGCTACAGAGGACCACAAGTTGAAGAACATGAGGGAGCGAGAGGATACGAACAAGGACCGACCCGCGGGCAACTTTGGGGAGTCATTTGGTAGGGAAAGATCAGCTTTCAACGGAGGGTCATCAAAGCCAACCCCGTCTCATGCTCAGTCTTTAGCCAGTGCACTGCCAGTGGGGCACAATCAGTAGCAGAGGAGTCGCTTCAGGCCCAATCAGGGTAGCAGGGGACCCTACCATCAGGGCCGATCAGGAGGGAGATTTTCACAAGAGGGAGAGGCCCTCATGCCCCAGGTGTGGGAAGATGCACTCGGGGATCTGCTACATGGACTTACCTATATGTTACGGGTGCGGATTGAGGTGTCATATTCAGAGGGAATGTCGTTCATCCTGTCAGGGTGCGGGCAGGGGCACAGCACAGCCATCCAATTCTGCAGCTGCTACATCTTCAGCAACCCCTCCAGCTCGAGGCCCTCCGGCACCAGTAGGGCGTGGTGCGCAGAGTTCAGGAGGACCCATCCATTTCTATGCTATGAGTGGTCGCCAGAGTGCAGAGGCTTCTCTAGATGTTGTCACAGATATATTGACTATCCAAACTCATGATGTATATGCTCTTATTTAAGTTGGGGGCTACTTAGACATTTAGGAATAATACTCTTCTTTGATATTCTGGATCGTGCGATGAAACTAATTGTGCAACCATTCTTTCACTAACTCGTGCATTCCTTTAACTTTCAGTATATGACACCTAAGAAGAGAGCAAGAATTGGCCAAGGAGCCAACGCCGCCTTAGGAGTGGCAGTTGACAGTTTATTTGATGATGCGAGTGAACACCCGAGGGGTGAGGATAATCCTCCGACTACTACACTACCTGATTCCAATACACCGCCCCAGGCCACACCAGTTCCTATACCTACTGATGGTGCGACGGTTCCTCCACCTGATATTCCAATTCCACCTCCAACCCCATCTTCTGGTTCTGGTGTTTCTGATGTTGATCTTAGGGGAGCTATCCAGATGCTGACACATATAGTGGCTTCTCAAGCCCAGAGATCAAATATTGCACCCACTTCTTCTAGCCATTAAGGGGATTCTATTGGTTTTAGTGTGAACAGGTTTCTTCAGTCGGATCCTCCAGTGTTCACGGGTGCTAACCCCGAGGAGGACCCACAGGACTTTATTGATAAGATGCATAAGACTCACCGGGTTATGCGGGCTACTGAGATGGAGGGAGTGGAGTTGGCCGCCAACCGTCTGAAAGAGGTGGCATATTCTTGGTTTGAGCTGTGGGAGGACTCTCGGGGGGAGGGGATCCCTTCAGCGAGATGGAGTGAGTTTGATGATGCCTTTATAGACAATTTCTTGCCTACCGAGACTAGGGCAGCCCGTGCTGCAGAGTTTGAGAATATTAAGCAAGGGAGTATCACATGGAGTTCGCGCGCCTATCCAAATATGCTATTCACATGTTGCCTACCATGAAGGCTAGAGTGCGTTGGTTTGTGTAGGGCCTTAGCCCCTTGGTTATCAATAAGGCTGCTACAATTGCTTTGAATTCAAATATGAACTATGGAAAAATGGTAGCAATTGCCCAAGCTATAGAGGACTGAAAGTTAAAGAACGGGAAGGAGCGAAAGGGTACGAGCAAGGCCTGCCCCGTGGGTAACTTTGGGCAGTCATTTGGTGGGGAAAGATCAGCTTTCAAGGGAGGGTCATTAGGGCCAACCTAGTCTCATGCTAAGTCTTCAGCCAGTGCACTGCCAGCGGGGCACAGTCAACAGTAAGGGAGTCAGTTCAGGCCCAATCAGGGCAGTAGGGGACCCCACCACCAGGGCCGATCAGGAGGGATATTTTCATAGCAGCGGAGGCCGCCATGCCCCAGGTATAGGAAGATGCACTCGAGGATCTGCTACATGGACTTACCTATATGTTACAGGTGCGGATTGAGGGGTCATATTCATAGGGAGTGTCGTTTATCCCGCCAGGGTGCGGGCAGGGGCACAACACAACCATCCAGTTCTATAGCTAGTACATCTTCAGCACCCCCTCCAACTCGAGGCCCTCTGGCACCAGCAGGGTGTGGTGCAACTAGGGGTGGTGCGCAGAGTTTAGGAGGGCCCAGCCGTTTCTATGCTTTGAGTGGTCGCCAGAATGCAGAGGCTTCTCCAGATGTTGTCACAGGTATATTGACTGTCCAAACTCATGATGTATATGCTCTTATTGATCCCGGTTCCACCTTGTCCTATGTTACCTCTTATGTTGCTATGGAATTTGGGATAGAACCGAAATAACTTCCTGAGCCGTTCTCTGTATCTACTTCGGTTGGCGAGTCTATTATGGCCGCACGACTTTATAGGGGTTGTGTTGTCACGGTCCGTGGTCGGGACACCGTGGCCAATCTCATTGAATTGGAGATTGTTGATTTTGATGTCATTATGGGAATGGATTGGCTTTATTCATGTTTTTCCAAGCTCGATTGCCGAACTAGAACTGCGAGGTTTGAATTTCCTAATGAGCCAGTTGTTGAATGGAAATTGGATAGTGTGGTGCCGAAGAGTAGGTTTATTTCATACCTTAAGGCCACAAAGATGATTAACAAGGGGTGTATCTATCACTTGGTACGATTTACGGACACCACTGTTGAGGCACCTACACTCGAATCTGTGCCAGTTGTGAATGCATTTCGAGGGGTCTTTCCTGATGAACTCCCTGGGATTCTACCAGATAGGGAGATTGATTTTGGGATTGATGTGATGCCAGGAACGCAATCTATATCTATTCCACCTATAGGATGGCACAAGTAGAATTGAAGGAACTAAAGGAACAATTGAAGGATTTGTTAGAGAAGGGTTTCATCTGACCAAGTGTGTTGCCATGGGGCACACCGGTCCTTTTTGTGAGGAATAAAGATGGATCACTGAGGATGTGTATTGACTACCGGTAGCTCAACAAAGTCACAATCAAAAACAAATACCCACTACCAAAAATAGATGACTTGTTTGATCAGTTACAGGGTGCTAGATACTTCTCAAACATTGATTTACGATTCGGGTACCACCAATTGAAGATCAGGGAGCAAGATATTCCGAAAACAACTTTCAGGACCCGGTATAGGCACTTTGAATTTCTAGTAATGTCTTTTGGGCTAACAAATGCCCCAGCGGCTTTCATAGACCTTATGAATCGGGTTTTCAAGCCTTTTCTCGTCTCCTTTGTGATAGTGTTCATTGATGATATTCTTGTGTATTCACGAGGTTGGGAGGACCATGCCGATCATCTTAGGGCAGTATTTCATCTGTACCAATTGCACGCAAGGTTTTCAAAGTGTGAATTTTGTCTCGAATCTGTCACATTCTTGGGTCATGTTGTCTCTAGAGAAGGAATCAAGGTTGATCCTCAAGAGATTTCAGTAGTAAAGAATTGGCCTAGACCTACAACGCCCACCGAGATTCGTAGTTTCTTGGGCTTAGTAGGGTATTACATGAAGTTTGTGGAGGGTTTCTCTACTCTTACCTCTCTGTTGACTAAATTGAGTCAGAAAGCAGTTAAGTTCCAATGGTTCGATGCTTGTGAAAGGAGCTTCCAGGAATTGAAATCGAGATTGACTACGGTGCCGGTGTTGACCCTGCCATAGGGTACATATGGATTTGTGGTATATTGTGATGCTTCAGGAATTGGGCTTGGGTGTGTATTAATACGACACGGCAAGGTTATAGCATATGCTTCTAGGCAACACAAGAATCATGAAAAGAATTATCCAACACATGACTTAGAACTTGCGGCGGTGGTTTTTGCATTGCAATTTGGCGCCACTATTTGTATGGGGTCCATGTGGATTCACGGACCACAAGAGTCTTCAATATATTTTAAAATAAAAGGAGTTGCATCTGAGGCAGAGAAGATGGCTTGAGTTACTCAAGGATTATGACATCGATATTCTATATCACCCGGGTAAAGCCAATGTTGTGGCGGATACTCTTAGCCGGAAATCTATGGGTAGTTTAGCACACTTGGAGGTATATCAGAGGCCATTGGCCAAGGAAGCCCATCGATTGGCTAGTTTAGGAATTCGTCTTACGGACTCTAATGAAGGAGGGGTAATTGTGCAAAATAGGGCTGAATCATCGCTTGTTGTGGAAGTCAAAGAGAAGCAATACAACGATCCATTTTTGGTGCAATTGAAGGAGGGGATTCAAAAACATAAAACTATGGATTTTACTCTTGGCATGGATGATGGTACACTAAGGTACTAAGGGAGACTATGTGTTCCAAATGTGGATGGTCTCCGAGAAAGAATCATGACCGATACTCACGCTTCTAGGTATTTTGCTCATCCATGTTCTATAAATATGTATCACGACCTTAAGGAAATCTATTGGTGGAATGACATGAAAAAGGATGTGGCGGACTTTGTGGCTAGGTGTCCGAATTATCAGCAAGTGAAGGCCGAACATCAATGGCCTGGTGGGTTGGCACAGAAAATAGAAATTCTAATGTGGAAGTGGGAGATGATTAATATGGATTTTGTGGTAGGATTACCGTGCACTCCGCGCAAGTTTGAATCAATTTGGGTGATCGTGTACCGACTCACGAAATCAGCACACTTCTTGCCTGTTAAATCTACCGACACAGTGGAACAGTATGCTTAGTTGTATATCAAGGAAATAGTGAGGCTACATGGCACTCCAGTTTCTATCATTTCCGATCGAGGGGCTCAGTTCACTGCCAATTGTTGGAAGACATTTCAGCAAAGTTTGGGTACTCAGGTAAATCTTAGTACAACCTTCCATCCACGGACCAACGAGCAAGCATAGCAGACTATTCAGACGCTTGAGTACATGTTGAGTGCTTGTGTTATTGACTTCAAGGGTAGATGGGATGATCATTTTCCACTCATAGAGTTTTCTTATAACAACAACTTTCATGCTAGTATTTAGATGGCACAATTTGAGGCATTATATGGTCATTTTAGTGACAATTGGTGAAAGTTGGAAATTTGATTAATTTTTGGAAAGTTTGACTGGGAGTGGACTTTTTGTTATTGGGGTCGGATTCCAATTTCGCAGGTTGGGGTAGGTCTGTAATGTCAGTTATAACTTGTGTGTAAAATTTGAGGTTAATCGGACATGATTTGATAGGTTTCAGCGTCAGATGTAGAAGTTTGAAGTTTAAGGTTCACTAGGCTCGAATCGATGCACAATTTGTGTTTTAGCGTTGTTTGATGTAATTTAAGGGCTTGACTAAGTTTGTATGAAGTTTTAGGACTTGTTGATGTATTTGATTGAGGTCCTGGGGGCCTCGGATATGTTTCGAGTGAGTTTTGAACGAGTTCGGGCATTTCAGCACTTTGATGATGTCCTGGAGCAGTTGAAGTGCGGAGGGCACATTTTTGGAGTGCGGATGTGCGGCCGCAAACTCCAAAAGTGCAGAGGTAGTGGAAAATGTGCGGACTGCAGTTCAAGATGTGCAAACCGCAGAAATCCTCCTGCGGCCGCAGAAAGGAGATTCTGCAGATTCGATGGTCTGACTTCGGAAGCTTATATCTTTTAATCTACAAGGAATTTGGAGATGATCCAAAAACAAAAGTTGTATCCCTTTAAGTCTAGTTTTCATAAAGGTAAACCATTAAGCATTTGTACATTTGTATAGAAAGTTATATTCAATTTACTAAAACCTGGCAGTACAAATACTGCTGAACTGCGACCGCACAATTTGGATTGCGGCCGCAGAGACCTTAAATGCACGGACCGCACAAAAATAATGTGCGGTCATCACATTGGGAGATCAAATTGGTACCATATAAACGAGGCTTTCATCTCATTTTTTATTTTTGTACTTTGGGAGCTTGGTTTGTGGCGATATTTCGTGAGAATGTCAAGAAATTCATCTGGGTAAGTGATTCTAACTCGGATTTGGTCAATATACATGAATATATCATTGTTTTCATCATTTAATTAGTATTTTGAGATGGAAATTTGGAAAAAATCGTAAAAATTTCATAAAATAAATTTTTGAGATTTGGATGTCGATTCGAAGTCAGATTTGAGTGAAACTGCTATAGTTGGACTCGTGGTTGAATGGGTGTTCGTAATGACGTTTACCCGATTTCGAGACGTGGGCCCGGGTTCACTTTTTGTGCCGAATTTTTGATTCTTTGGTAAAGTCGTAGTTTCATTATTTAAATTAATTCTTTATAATTATATTTATAGTATGAAATTATTTTGGCTAGATTCGAGCCGATCGAAGTTGGAAAATCGAGGGAAAGGAAAACAGTTGACTGATTGAGCGAGATTTATGGTAAGTGATTTGTCTAACCTTGTGTGGGGAAAATTTCCATTAGGATTGGTATTGATATGATAATTGTGATGTGTTGAAAGTTGTGTACGCGAGGTGACGAGTGTGTATACGGGCTAAATGTGGAAAACTCTTGTTTGAAATTGTGTAGATCTCTGTTACACATTAATTAAATTATTTTATCATGTTATATTCATCATCATTAATCTATTTTTATATTTTAAATTTACCTGACATTTTTCCTGCAAATTGCTTTACCTGTTTAGCTAAAACTTTGTTTCTTTTATTCTGTTCTCAATATTTGAAAGTTGAATTTCTTAATTGAATTATTATTAATATGAAGTAGTTGATGTTTTTAATTTTTTTATTGAGGCAACGTGCTAAAAAAATTGTGAAATATTATTTTTGCTGAGTTATTCATTCCCGAATATTTTATGAGATTTTTATACTCATCATGATTGAGCCGTGAGCTCCTTATTGTGGAAAATAATGTTGTTGATTTATTTTGGCAAGTTGAAATATTTGAAAACTTGAGGTGCAAATTGTGTTATGTTGTGATATTGATACGCATGCGGTGGTATAAGGTGTGAGTGTTGAAACGCATGTGGTGAGATAAGGGTGGATTGCTATGCGTGGCTAGTAGGGAAACTACTAGAAGTCATGCGGTGTGATAAGGGTGGCTAAAACGCGAGATGCTATTTCGGAAAAAATGATTTCTTTAAGATTAAATGTGAAGGCTCCCATGGTGATATAAGCAAAAGAAATATTGTAAATTTATTTATAATTTGGGACTACGAGGCGGTACCTTGGGAGTGCCCTTGTTGATATTTTTCTATTGGTGTACTTGCCTTGTTTGTTCTATTTGTTCCTGAATATGTAAATTTTTTTCTGTTTTTCTTCCGCGATGTATTATTTGCCCTTATTCAGTGTAGTTAAATTGTAACATACTCCTTGCTTGATTCACTTCTATTTTATTATTATTATTATTATTATTATTATTATATTGTTAAACATTTTCGCCCTGCCTTTTATTATTTCCAGCAGGGCCTGACCTGACCTCGTCACTACTCTACCGAGGTGAGGCTTGATACTTACTGGGTACCGTAGTGGTGTACTCATACTATGCTTCATCACATCTTTTTGTGTAGATCCAGATACTTCACATCAGACCAGGCATCAATGAACTAGCCGTACGCAGACACTTCAAGGCATATCTGCCAGCGTCCGCAGACCTTCGAGTCCCCTTCCATCCTTATTATGTTATTTTTCTTATTTTCTTTAGACTCTGATATATAGAGACACTGAGGAATACTTATTCCTACCGGATTTTGGGAGTTGAAATTGTTAAATTTGCAGTTCTTATTTATTCGACTGTTAAGGATTAAATTTCAGTTTATATTCAGTTATTCCGCATTAATAGGCTTACTTAGTAATAGATACTAGGTGCCATCACGACATCCTACAATGAGAAACCCTTTTTAAAACCCGGTCGCGACCCCACCTTAACCTGCCCTGCTCCTCTTTCGATCTTGACCGTTGATCTCAAATGATCAACAACCCAAATTAAGCCGACCCCTTTCCTTATATCCCTCCCCAATAACCCTAGAGATCATTCCCCCCCCCCCCCCTAGCGGCCTCTGTGTTCTCTCTATTTGATAACGACAAGGTCGGGAATCCAAACTAGAGTAAGAATTTGAAAAGTAAATGCGGA
>AWOL01S0111841.1:0-96102 GCA_000715115.1 Nicotiana otophora
GATCCGTCCCATGTTTTGGATTTCAGCACGGTTCAGTTGGAGGATGATATGACTTATGATGTGTAGCCGGTGTCTATTTTGGGTCGGCAGGTTCGAAGGTTGAGATCAAAGGATATAGCTTCAGTAAAGGTGCAATGGAGAGGTCAGCCTGTGGAGGAGGCCACCTAGGAGATCGAGCGGGGGATGCGGATCAGATATCCACGCCTATTCGAGACTCCAGGTATGTTTCTAGACCCGTTCGAGGACGAACGGATATTTAAGAGGGGGAGGATGTAACGACCCGGCCAGTCGTTTTCCCCATTTCTACTTCTTTTTGTGTTATTCATCTAAATTATGTTATATCGGGTTAGTTGGTTCGGGTCTGGAGTGGTTCCAGAGTAAATTGAGATGCTTAGTCTCTTAGGTAGAAACTTAAGTTGGAAAAGTCAACCGGATGTTGACCTATGTGTAAACGATCTCGGATTCAAATTCAGATAATTCCAATAGCTCCGTATGCTGATTTTGGGCTTGGGAGTGTGTCCGGAATATTATTTGGAGGTCCGTAGAGGGATTTCTTGAAATGCCGTAAGTTTAATTTTTGAGAAGTTTGACCGGGGGGTTGGCTTTTTGATATCGGGGTCGGAATCCTATTCTGAAAATTGGAATACCTCTGTTATGTCATTTATGACTTGTGTGCAAAATTTGAAGTCAATCGGACGTGATTTGATAGGTTCCGGAGTCGTTTGTAGAAATTAGAAATTTCAAAGTTCATTAGGCTTGAATTGGGGTGTAATTCATGGTTTTAGCATTGTTTGAGGTGATTTGAGGGTTCGACTAAGTCCGTATGATGTTTTAGGACTTGTTGGTATATTTGGTTGAGGTTCCGAGGGGCACGAGTGAGTTTCGGATGGTTAACGGGTTGGATTATGGACTTGGAACTCTACTGGAATTTTTCTGATGCACCATCTGGTTTCCTTCATCGCGTTCGCGAATGGAGCCTCGCTTTCGCGAAGAGGAACTGAGAGGCTGGCAATATTTTCTCTTTGCGTTCGCGAAGAGAAGAACGCATTCGCGAAGGGTGGACTGGGTGTGCATCGCGAACGCGAGAGGTGTTACGTGTTCGCGAAGAAGAGAGGAAGCAGCTGAGGACCCCAGGCAATTGGTCTACGCGTTCGCGTAGGGGGTGTCACATTCGTGTAGTGAGGGGGAAATGAAGCATCGCGTTCGCGATGGTTGGACGCGTTCGCGTAGAAGGCATTGAGGCGAAGGCATTTTGTGCTTCGCGAACGCGAAGGTGATGTCGCGTTCGCGAAGGAGGAATTTGGACGGGAGTTATTTTGTGCTTCGCGAACGCGAAGGTGATGTCGCGTTCGCGAAGGAGGAATTTGGACGGGAGTTATTTTGTGCTTCGCGAACGCGAAGGTGATGTCGCGTTCGCGAAGGAGGAATTTGGACGGGAGTTATTTTGTGCTTCGCGAACGCGAAGGTGATGTCGCGTTCGCGAAGGAGGAATTTGGACGGGAGTTATTTTGTGCTTCGCGAACGCGAAGGTGATGTCGCGTTCGCGAAGGAGGAATTTGGACGGGAGTTATTTTGTGCTTCGCGAACGCGAAGGTGATGTCGCGTTCGCGAAGGAGGAATTTGGACGGGAGTTATTTTGTGCTTCGCGAACGCGAAGGTGATGTCGCGTTCGCGAAGGAGGAATTTGGACGGGAGTTATTTTGTGCTTCGCGAACGCGAAGCACTGACCGCGTTTGCGAAGAAGAAAAGTTTGGGCAATGAGTTTAAGTTCTGAAAATGGGGCTTCGTCCCATTTTCAGTTTTTGACGATTTGGAGCTCGATTTGAGGAGATTTTGGGTGATTTTCAGAGGAAACAACGGGGTAAGTGTTCTTAAATTACCCAAATCTATGGTTGTTTTTATCATTTAATTGGTGAATTGAGTTGGAAAAATTTGAAAACCATCTTGGTTTAAATTTAAGATTTGAGAGTCGAGTCGAAGTGTGAATTTTGTAAAATTAGTATGGTTAGACTCGTGGTTGAATGGGTTTCCGTATTTTGTAACTTTTGTCGAGTTCCGAGATGTGGGCCCCATGGGCGATTTTTGAGCTAATATTTGGATTTTTATGGAAAATCATTATTATCTTGTGGAATTAATTCCAATGAATTTTATTGACTGAAACGAATTATCTATGACCAGATTCGAGGCGTTTGGGGACCAATTCACGAGGAAAGGACATTGCAGAATAAGAATTTTACGGCTTGAGGTAAGTAACGATTGTAAATCTAGTCCTGAGGGTACGAAACCCTGGATTTTATATCATTCTACTATTTTTAGTGACGCACATGCTAGGTAGCGTGTGGGCGTGCACTGTTAGGGATTTGTGACTTGGTCCGTCCCGTAACAACTGTAAAGTTGCATACTTTGTTGAAACCATATAATACTTATATGTTTTAGAAAGAGTTTCTATAAATTGGGTTGAATGCCATGTTTGGGCCTTGTACTAGTGATGTTTGGACCCTTAGGGGCCTTTTCTTACCATCCTCCCATTGTTTTCGATTGGAAATCTATACTCAGTCATGTTTATACTTGTTTACCGCATAACTCAGTTTTATGACTCTATTCTGATGCATATTTGGGTCGAATGCCCTGTTTTAATAAAATGCCCGAGTGGCTTGAGAGGTTTATGATTGAGTAAGGCCGAGGGCCTGATTTGTGAGGATAAGTGTGGATCGGGGCTGTCTGCCTACAACATACTTTATTATTATAGCACGTGAGTTGTCCGTGCAGCACGTGAGTTGTCCAAGCAGATTATAGCGCTTGGGCTGAAGGAGCCCCTCTGGAGTCTGTACACACCCCCAGTGAGCGCAGGTACCTACTGAGTGCGAGTGCAGAGTGTTGAGTGACTGGGAGGCATGAGTGATTATATGAGGTATGCCCGAGTGGCAAGAGTGATTGTGAGGTATGCCCGAGTGGCACGAGTGACTGTGAGGTTTGCCCGAGGGGCTGTATATGAGTGATGTTTTGCNTATGATGTTTTAGGACTTGTTGGTATATTTGGTTGAGGTTCCGAGGGGCACGAGTGAGTTTCGGATGGTTAACGGGTTGGATTATGGACTTGGAACTCTACTGGAATTTTTCTGATGCACCATCTGGTTTCCTTCATCGCGTTCGCGAATGGAGCCTCGCTTTCGCGAAGAGGAACTGAGAGGCTGGCAATATTTTCTCTTTGCGTTCGCGAAGAGAAGAACGCATTCGCGAAGGGTGGACTGGGTGTGCATCGCGAACGCGAGAGGTGTTACGTGTTCGCGAAGAAGAGAGGAAGCAGCTGAGGACCCCAGGCAATTGGTCTACGCGTTCGCGTAGGGGGTGTCACATTCGTGTAGTGAGGGGGAAATGAAGCATCGCGTTCGCGATGGTTGGACGCGTTCGCGTAGAAGGCATTGAGGCGAAGGCATTTTGTGCTTCGCGAACGCGAAGGTGATGTCGCGTTCGCGAAGGAGGAATTTGGACGGGAGTTATTTTGTGCTTCGCGAACGCGAAGCACTGACCGCGTTTGCGAAGAAGAAAAGTTTGGGCAATGAGTTTAAGTTCTGAAAATGGGGCTTCGTCCCATTTTCAGTTTTTGACGATTTGGAGCTCGATTTGAGGAGATTTTGGGTGATTTTCAGAGGAAACAACGGGGTAAGTGTTCTTAAATTACCCAAATCTATGGTTGTTTTTATCATTTAATTGGTGAATTGAGTTGGAAAAATTTGAAAACCATCTTGGTTTAAATTTAAGATTTGAGAGTCGAGTCGAAGTGTGAATTTTGTAAAATTAGTATGGTTAGACTCGTGGTTGAATGGGTTTCCGTATTTTGTAACTTTTGTCGAGTTCCGAGATGTGGGCCCCATGGGCGATTTTTGAGCTAATATTTGGATTTTTATGGAAAATCATTATTATCTTGTGGAATTAATTCCAATGAATTTTATTGACTGAAACGAATTATCTATGACCAGATTCGAGGCGTTTGGGGACCAATTCACGAGGAAAGGACATTGCAGAATAAGAATTTTACGGCTTGAGGTAAGTAACGATTGTAAATCTAGTCCTGAGGGTACGAAACCCTGGATTTTATATCATTCTACTATTTTTAGTGACGCACATGCTAGGTAGCGTGTGGGCGTGCACTGTTAGGGATTTGTGACTTGGTCCGTCCCGTAACAACTGTAAAGTTGCATACTTTGTTGAAACCATATAATACTTATATGTTTTAGAAAGAGTTTCTATAAATTGGGTTGAATGCCATGTTTGGGCCTTGTACTAGTGATGTTTGGACCCTTAGGGGCCTTTTCTTACCATCCTCCCATTGTTTTCGATTGGAAATCTATACTCAGTCATGTTTATACTTGTTTACCGCATAACTCAGTTTTATGACTCTATTCTGATGCATATTTGGGTCGAATGCCCTGTTTTAATAAAATGCCCGAGTGGCTTGAGAGGTTTATGATTGAGTAAGGCCGAGGGCCTGATTTGTGAGGATAAGTGTGGATCGGGGCTGTCTGCCTACAACATACTTTATTATTATAGCACGTGAGTTGTCCGTGCAGCACGTGAGTTGTCCAAGCAGATTATAGCGCTTGGGCTGAAGGAGCCCCTCTGGAGTCTGTACACACCCCCAGTGAGCGCAGGTACCTACTGAGTGCGAGTGCAGAGTGTTGAGTGACTGGGAGGCATGAGTGATTATATGAGGTATGCCCGAGTGGCAAGAGTGATTGTGAGGTATGCCCGAGTGGCACGAGTGACTGTGAGGTTTGCCCGAGGGGCTGTATATGAGTGATGTTTTGCTCGAGGGGTTGTTTATGATTTCATCATTTTTGCTCACCTTTGAATTGAGCCTTTGTTTGAAAAACTGTTGGAAAAATATCTTTAAATTATTTTTACTGGAACCGGGTTTAAACGAGATGATTTGATTCAAACACTAATTTTTAAAGCATGTTGTACTTTACTGAGATTTCATGATATGAATGTTATATGCTTTATTGCTCTTCACTACTACTCAGTCTTTATTTATTGTTGTTGCTTACTGAGTTGGCGTACTCACGTTACTCCCTGCACCTTGTGTGCAGATTCAGGTGTAGCTGGGTACAGTATCGGTTATTGAGTGTTCTGGTTGCAGATTTGCTTGGAGATAGCAAGGTAGCTGTTTGGCGATCGCAGCCCTTCTCTTCTCCCTCTTATCTTCCTCTAATTGTATTTAGTTATTTTCCAAGCTGAGTTAGCCTTGATATTGTTAGACAGTTTGTTGTAGATGCTCATGACTAGTGACACCCCGATGTCGGGCTTTTCTTTCTGCACTTTTATTTTGATTGGAACTCCTTTACGAAGGTTTTTATATTAAATAACATTGAAATTATCTTTGAAATGAAAATATCGGTTTGTTTTGGAAATGAGTCGGCTTTCCTAGTTCCACTATAGGCGCCATCACGACAGGGGTTAGTTTGGGTCGTGACAAAAATGCATGTGAACGGCGTATAGGCGAGGTGACGAGTGTCTATACGTCGCCAAATTAATTGTTTGCATAATTACTTGAAAAATCATAAATCGTTTTAAATCATGAATTAATTATTGTATTAATTGTTTCTCTCGTGTTCTTTGCTCAATATCATGCCTTGAATCCATGTTATAATTGCTACATGCTTATTTGATTTATGTGGCTTAATTGCCACTTGACGTTTAACATACTAATTATTAAAATACCTATTACATCCTTAATTTCCACAATTAATTTCTACTTTTCATTGTTTGTTCATAATTAAATTATAATTATTATATGCTTGTTATCTTATAATTTCATATTAATTGTTGCATTTATTGGAGTAATTTCTTTTATAAGAATTGGACGCCACAACGGAAACGAAAATAAATATATTGGGGGATCGGGTTGCACGCCGCAATGAAAATTTATTGAGGAAATATATTGGAGGAACGGGTTGCACGACGCAACAGAATTGATTGAAATAAATATATTGGAGGAACGGGTTGCACGTCGCAATAGAATTAATTAAAATTAATATATTGGAGGATCGGGTTACACACCGCAACAGAATTGAATGTGAATATATTGTGGGATCGGGTTGCACACCGCAACGGAAACTGATTGAAATAATAATTGGTTATGACTGCCGAGTTGGCTTCAATTGTTGAAAAGAGATACATGTTTATGTCTATAATTGTTATTATTATTATTATTGCGTACAGGTTAATGTAAGTGACCTGCCTTAGCCTCGTCACTACTTCGTCGAGGTTAGGCTCGGCACTTATCAGTACATGGGGTCGGTTGTACTGATACTACACTCTACACTTCTTGTGCAAATTTCGGAGTTGGTCTCAGCGGCATACCATAGACTTGCTCGGATTCAGCTACCAGTGGAGACTTGAGGTATAGCTGCACGACATTCGCAACTCTGAAGTCCCCTTCTACTGTATTTTAGTTGTGTGCTTTCTTTCAGACAACTTTATTTCATTCAGACCCTTGTTTGTATTATTCTAGAAGCTCGTACACTTGTGACTCCAAATTATGGGATGGTATTTAGATATCGCGTTTATTATGGATTATTCACTTTATTTCAGACTTTATTTCCGCACTTGTTTTCTTGGTTATTAAATAAATTTTAAATTGTATTAAAATAGCTAATTATATTCTAACGTTGGCTTGCCTGGCAAGTAAAATGTTAGGCGCCATCACGGTCCCGAAGGTGAGAATTTTGGGTCGTGACAGTCTTGATACTTACTAGGTACCGATCGTGGTGTACTCATACTACACTTCTGCACATTTTTGTGCAGAGCCATGTATTGAAGATATCGGACTCGGACAGAGTTAGAGTGGGATCGCAAGGATTCAAGGTAGAGCTGCTTGGTCGTCGCAGTTCCTTGGATGCTTTCCATTTTATTGTTCAGTTAATTATTATTCAAACAGTATTAAGTATTCGATCCTTGAGATCATTTAATGTATTCAGTTAGAGTTCGTGACTCAGTATTACCAGTCTTGGGAGGTTGTTTGTTGAATATTTCCGTTGTTGGTTTCGATACGTGTATTAAATTATATGTTTATAAAAAATGGCTTGAAATGTAATTGTAATTGGCTTACCTAGTCTTAGAGACTAAGTGTCATAATGATGCCTGTGGTGGAATTTTGGGTCGTGACAAGTTGGTATTAGAGCTCTAGGTTCATAGATTCTACGATTCACGAACGCGTTTTGTAGAGTCTTGCGGATCGGTACGGAGACGTCTGTACTTATCTTCGAGAGGCTACAGAGCTAGTAGAAACAAATTTCACTTCTTTCATTCCTTATCGTACAACATTTATTCAGCTTGAAGCATATATCTTATGTTCTTTTGTATCCACTCATGTATGAAATTGCGCAATCGGTATCAACTATGAGCCAACTGTTCGTGATACTACAGAGGGGTTATAAGGGAGCCAAGGTTGCTCAACCATTATTACAACGTGTCATCCAGATCGAGGATGCGGAAGTATTGAGAGATCATTTAGTTGTGCATATTGGGGTGCAATAGATTCTAACATCTTATTGATATGTATGATCTTAAGAAGGTTTAATTAATTTCCTAATCATCACAATCATGGTAGGGTCACGAGGTGGATGCAAATCAGAAATAGTTGGTGGTATTAGAGACTATGTAGTTCGTATGGGATTTCTAATTAGCGAAGGGTACATACTAGCAGCCAAGGTACTGGAGGAAGCGAGTTTAACTGTCACGAGGATGACATGCGCCAAATAAATGGCTTGAGGTGTCTTATGATCGGTGTCCTACGAGTGATGAAGGTTAGTATTGTAAATCATCGAAATGTGTCCTATGGATTCCGCCAAGTGAGGGAAGTCCTCTATCAACTATCAGATTGCGGGGTCATGTGGTATATCAGTTTTGGCCTGAGATGTATTTATGTGGTATTGAAAGGTTCTCCAAAACTTGTATATGATTAATAGGTGAGATTTATATGGGATGATGTTAGGATACTCGGGGTCACAGAAACAATTTCAGAATACTCGGGGTGCTACAGTAAGTTCTTTTAATGCACCACCGGTACGGGGTTCCTATAATGGTTATTCCAGTATCCGGCACTGACTCAGTATGAGCAGTCGAACCCGTAGAGGGGTTGTTATCAGTGTGATGATACTAGGCACAACATTAGAGATTGTCCCAGACTTGGGAGAGGCGGATTTCATCGGAATATTTTGGCTACAGGCTCTATTCCAGTTACTACCCCACATGCACAGTCAGATACAGGTGGAGGACAGACAGGTAGAGGGTTCCATAAAGGGAGAGTCCCAACCCGTTGATATAATTGCTATGACTTGGCCGAGGCCAATACACCAGATGGTGTCGTACAAGCATGATTTAATTTATAATAAAAGGAGCAATATTCTTATTTTGATTCAATTCTGATTATCGAGGTGAGACCTCCTACCGTGCTCCATATAGAGCGAGTCTGTGATTTGTACACCACTCGCGTGTTTATCCCTGTTGGGTGATTTGATGGTGTTAACCCGTGTCTATCATGTTGTTTTGCACACTATTGAGGGTTATAAGTCCAAAAGTGACTTTCTGTTACTCACTACAATGAGTTTTGATGTAATTTCGGGATAATTGATTATACTTTTATGAATTATATGCCCTACCGATATAGGGGTTCATTATGTGTTGTGAAATTTATTTACAGAATTTATTAAAAAGAATAAAGAAAGGGAATGGAAAACTCTCAGTTGGCACAATGTGCAAAATACTTGTGATTCGGAGTTGAGGACGAGATCCTCGCATCTTTATATGATATGAAATATTTAAATTGGGATACAAGCCGTGGTGGAAGTTATATAAGGATGAGGTCCTTGTGGTGAAAAATTTATAAGTTTAAATTCTTCCTTTGTGAAATTAAATTTGTACTATAGTACTTATAGGGAGTCATGCCTGTTAGGCTTATTTGAAAATTCTTGTATGAATTTCTCTATGCATAATTTTCCAAATTCATGTTATAATTATTGAGTTTTAACCTTCGAGGTGAGTGCCCCGGTGGAGTTAAATGTGACTTGTTAACTCAGGTAAATAATTATGGGGTATTCATGCCTCGTGACTCGTTGTTAGTAAGGTGAAGGTTTGAAATGATAATTTTGTTAACATGAGGTTAATTGACGATGTTGTAATTAATTATGAACATCTATTACGACTAGATATATGGTTATGGGCATACGTATAATATGTGTGTAGGTACGAAATTGCTACAGCCGGTTGAGACTAACACAATGTGTTAATATTAAAATCATGCCTTTTTGAAATTTATTGGAGTGTAGGAAATTGGCTACAAAGTTTATAAATGAGGATAAAAGAAATAATCTCAACTGAGGTGGTGGTGTCGGAACCATGTTACATTTGCAGTGAAATAGAATCACTCGTGAGTGTGTGTGTAATAATACACTCAGTAATTTAATGTCCTCAAAAAGATTCTTGGCACGTTCGAGGACGAACGTATGTTTAAGAGAGGGAGAATGTAATGACCCAACTTGTCGGTTTAAGGATTAGCATCTCGTTCAACGACTTAATGTCAAGAGTAACTTTGTGATGTGTATTATAACTTTCATGTGTGGTCGAGTTTGGTTTTCGGATGATTCGGGATTAAATTGAAAGAACAACTCTCATTTTTGAAGCTTAAATGAAAAGAGTTGACCAGAGTTGGACTTTTGAGTAAACGACCCCGGAATAGAGTTTTGATTATTCAATAGCTTCGTATGGTGATTTTGGACTTAGGGGTATGTCCGAAAATTATATGGAAGCGCGTGGTTAAATTACGCTTGAAATGGCAAAAATAAAAAGTTTAAGTGGAAAGTTTGACCGTGGAGTTGACGTTTTGATATCGGGGTCGGAATCTAGTTCTGAAAATTTTCATAGGTCCGTTATTTCATTTATGAGTTGTGTGCAAAATTTGAGGTCAATCGAACTTGATTTGATAGGTTTCGGCGTCGAATGTAGAAGTTGAAATTTTTTAGTTTCATTAAGCTTGAATTGGGGTATGATTCGTGGTTTTAGCGTTGTATGATGTGATTTGAGGTTTCAACTCAGTCCGTAATATGTTTTGAGACTTGTTATATTTAGACGGGGTCCCAACTAGCTCGGGTGAGTTTCGGGGTAGATTCAGACCATTTCTAGGCCATTTTTAGTTGCTAATTTTTGGTCACAGAGGTATGCATCGCGATCGCGGACAAACGGTCACGATCGTGAAGAGCAATTTTGCTGTTTGGACACTGTGAATCGTGATCGCGGAAGCCTTTTCATGATCGCGGAAGCCTTTTCGCGATCGTGTTGAGGAAAATCTTGTTGCATTGACCCAACTTTGGAAGTTTATACCTCGCAATCTATAAGGAATTTGGAGATAAACAAAAAATAAAAGTTATAGCCCTTTGTGTCTAGTTTTCAGAAAATGAAACAATTTGGAATTTAGAGTTGTGTACAAAAGGTTATTGTTGATATACCATAGGCTGTTTGGGAAGAGTTTGGAAATTGCTAAGAAGAAATTTGTGTTCCACAGGGCTAATTTTGGCAGCTGATATCTCGCAATCTATAAGGACCTAGGAGATGCTAAAATATGATAGTTTTAGCCCTTGATGTCTAGTTTTCATAAATTTAAATCATTTGTAATTTGGAGTTTTGTACAAAATGCTATGACCATTATACTAGAGGCTGTCTAGAAGAGCTGGGCACTTGTTCTTCCCGATTGCGAAAGGTAAAGTTTGTGCTGAGAAAAGTTGTGCTTCGCGATCGCGAAGTATTTTCCGTGATCGCGAAGAGTAAATACCTGGACAGTAGCTATATTTCGAGGTTTCAGTCATTTTTAAGCATAGTTGGAGCTATAGAGCTCGGATTGAAGCGTTGTTTAGGCGATTTTCACCATATGGATTGGGGTAAGTGTTCTATATCCTAAAGTATTTATATTTCATAAATCTATGATTATATTCATCATTTAATTCAGATTTTAATGAAAGAAATCAAGATTTTGGCAAAATCTTTCAAAAACAAAAATTTAAGATTTGGAGGTCGAGATTTTATCGGAATTTGAAATAATGGTATGGTTGAACTCGTATCGAAATGGGTGTTCGGATTTCATAAAAATTATGTCGAGTTCCGAGAGGCTGGCCCTGCATTGACTTTTGTTGACTTTTGTTGACTTTTTGGAATAAACTTTGACGTCAGTGTATTATTATCCGGAATTATTTCTGATGAATTTTAATAAAGTTGTACAATTAATTTGGATAGATTTGAGCTGTCCGGAGGTCAATTTAAGCAAGAAGGCGATTTCGGAATATCGGCATAACTTCAAAAAAGTAAGTATCTTGCCTAACCTTGAGTGGGGGAATTACCCCTTAGGCATCGAGTCTTATGTGCCAAATGTTAAAAGCCGTGTACTTGAGGTGACGAGTACGTACTCGGGCTTATATGTGCAAAATTTATTGAATTAAAGTCTTGGGCATATTGTGTAGTAAATTGGATAATTGTTGGCATTTATTTAATCATCTATTTTCCAGGCATCAAATTACATTTATTGAATTTGTTTTTATATGACAATTTGATGTAATTATTACTTGTATATTTATGTGAATTCCGTTAGTTTGATAGTTTGATATTTCTTGGAATTTAATTTCATTATGGATTTTTTCTCTGTAAATAATTAATTAAGCAAGCTTAAGAATAAGTGTTAATATAATTATTAAAATTTGAATTAATGAAGGCGTTGCCCTATGCTGATTATCTTCTATCTCTGTTGATTATTTTTGAGGTTTTATATATATTGTGTGGAGCCTTGGGCTATTTGTTGTGAAATTAATTGATTTTGTTATATCCTTGGAATTGGTTGTGGCCATTGGGAAAATTGTGATATAAATTGATTTTGTTACTTTGCCTTGACAATATTCCGTGTAAATTGTTGTGTTAATTGAGTTATTATTTTGAGGATATAAGGGTAGTATTTCACTGTTGATATTATGTGGGTATAAGGGTAACATTTCACTATTGTTATGTGTGTTGGGATATTGTCTGGGCGGAGCGATAAAGGTAGCTATAGGAGAGATAAGGGTGGCTCTTGATATTGTCAGGGTGGAAGGATAAGGAGGCTATTATAGGAGTGATAAGGGTGGCTATAGGAGAGATAAGGGTGGCTCTTGATATTGTCAGGGTGGAAGGATAAGGAGGCTATTATAGGAGTGATAAGGGTGGCTATAGGAGAGATAAGGGTGACTATTGTCAGGGATGATATGTGATGGGATGGAGTTGTTACGTTGATAATTTTTATGTGATGTTGTGATTTTCCTTATGTTTATTTTTATACCTTGTGCAATTTATTTTGTTATTGGTAAATTGATAACATTCTGATTTATGTTGAGATTGGGGCATGTGGCTATTGCCAGGCGGATTATGAAACTAAATGTGGGCACGAGGTACCGTGAGTAAATAATGATGACATTGGCACGTGAATTGTCCGTGCAGTTGTGATATAAAATTTGGGCATGAGGTGCCGTGATTAAATGATAATGATATTTGACACGTGAGTTGTCCGTGCGATTATGATAGAGAAATTGGCACGAGGTGCCGTGAAAATATGAAATTGGGCTGAGACACGTACTTTATGATTTTGAAATAAGGTGTCTCGGGGTGACTTTTATTCAAAAGATATTCATGTGAAGGAATTATATTTTAAAAAAATCATTTGAAAGAATTATATTTGAAGGGAGTGCATTCGAAATATATTTATTGAAAATTATTATATCCTGAAGAGTATTATTTGAGAAGCATACAGACGAAAGATTTATATTTGAAGGACTTGATTTAATTGGATGTACTTGTATTTATTATTTGTTAAGCAATATTAATGGTGTTCTTGTTGCCCTGCTGTCATACCACTGTTTGATTTGTGTTTTTTTATTGTTATTTGTTTCCTATTATTTTGTATACTATATTGCACAGGTTATTAGACTAGTGAGTGTCTTGACTGTACCTCGTCACTACTTCACTGAGGTGAGTCTTGATACTTACTGGGTACCGACCGTGGTGTACTCATACTATACTTTTGCACATTTTTGTGCAGAGCCATGTATTGAAGATATCAGAATCGGACGGAGTTAGAGTGGGATCGCAAGGATTCAAGGTAGAGCTGCTTGGTCATCACAGTTCCTTGGAGTCTTTCCATTTTATTATACTATTAATTATTATTCAAACAGTATTGAGTATTCGATCATTGAGATCATTCCATGTATTCAATTAGAGTTCGTGACTCAGTATTACCAGCCTTGGGATGTTTTTTGTTGAATATTTCCGTTGTTTGTTTCGACACGTGTATTAAATTATATGTTTAAAAACATGGCTTGAAATGTAATTGTAATTGGCTTACCTAGTCTTAGATACTAAGTGCCATCACGACGCCTGTAGTGGTATTTTGGGTCGTGACAAGTTGGTATCAGAGCTCTAGGTTCATAGGTTCTACAAGTCACGAACGAGTTTTGTAGAGTCTTGCGGATCGGTACGGAGACGTATGTACTTATCTTTGAGAGGCTACAGACCTAATAGGGAAAATGTTCACTTCTTTCATTCCTTAACGTATGGTATTTATTCAGCTTGAAGCATATATCTTATGTTCTTTTTTATCCACTCGTGTATAAAATTACGCACTCGGTATTAACTATGCGCCAACGGTTCGTGATACTACAGAGGGGTTATAAGGGAGCCAGGGTTGCTCAACAATTATTACAACGTGTTGTCCAGATTGAGGATGCGGAAGTATTGAGAGATCATTCAGTTGTGCACATTGGGGTGCAATAGGTTCTAACATCTTATTGATAAGTATGATCTTAAGAAGGTTTAATTAATTGTCTAATCGTCACAATCGTGGTAGGGTCACGAGATGGATGTAAATCTGAAATAGTTGGTGGTATTAGAGACTATGTAGTTCATATGGGATTTCTATTTAGCGAAAGGTACATACTAGCAGCCAAGGCACTGGAGGAAGCGAGTTTAACTGTCACGAGGATGACATGCGCCAAATAAATGGCTTGAGGTGTCTTATGATCGGTGTCCTACGAGTGATGAAGGTTAGTATTGTGAATCATCGAAATGTGTCCTATGGATTCCGCCAAGTGAGGGAAGTCCTCTATCAACTATCAGATTGCGGGGTCATGTGGTATATCAGTTTTGGCCTGAGATGTATTTATGTGGTATTGAAAGGTTCTCCAAAACTTGTATATGATTAATAGGTGAGATTTATATGGGATGATGTTGGGATACTCGGGGTCACAGAAACAATTTCAGAATACTCGGGGTGCTACAGTAAGTTCTTTTAATGCACCACCGGCACGGGGTTCCTATAATGGTTATTCCAGTATCCGGCACTGACTCAGTATGAGCAGTCGAACCCGTAGAGGGGTTGTTATCAGTGTGATGATACTAGGCACAACATTAGAGATTGTCCCAGACTTGGGAGAGGCGGATTTCATCGGAATATTTTGGCTACAGGCTCTATTCCAGTTACTACCCCACATGCACAGTCAGATACAGGTGGAGGACAGACAGGTAGAGGGTTCCATAAAGGGAGAGTCCCAACCCGTTGATATAATTGCTATGACTTGGCCGAGGCCAATACACCAGATGGTGTCGTACAAGCATGATTTAATTTATAATAAAAGGAGCAATATTCTTATTTTGATTCAATTCTGATTATCGAGGTGAGACCTCCTACCGTGCTCCATATAGAGCGAGTCTGTGATTTGTACACCACTCGCGTGTTTATCCCTGTTGGGTGATTTGATGGTGTTAACCCGTGTCTATCATGTTGTTTTGCACACTATTGAGGGTTATAAGTCCAAAAGTGACTTTCTGTTACTCACTATAGTGGGTTTTGATGTAACTTCGGGATAATTGATTACAATTTTATGAATTATACCGATATAGGGGTTCATTATATGTTGTGAAAATTGTTTACGGAATTTATTAAAAAGAAGAAATAAAGGGAATGGAAAAATCTCAGTTGGCGCAATGTGCAAAATACTTGCGATTCGGAGTTGAGGACGAGATCCTCGTATTTTTATATGATGTGAAATATTTAAACTGGGTACAAGCCGCGGTGGAAGTTATATAAGGACGAGGTACTTGTGGTGAAAACTTTATGAGTTTAAATTCTCCTTTTGTGAAATTAAATTTGTACTATAGTACTTATAGGGAGCCATGCCTGTTAGGTTTATTTGAAACTTCTTGTATGAATTTCTCTATGCATAATTTGCCAAATTCGTGTTGTAATTATTGAGTTTTAACCTACGAGGTGAGTGCCCGGGTGGCGTTAAATGTGATTCGTTAACTCGGATAAATAATTATGAGGACTTCATGTCCCGTGTCTCGTTATTAGTAAGGTGAAGGTTTGAAATGAGATTTTTATTAGCATGAGGTTAATTGACGATGTTGTAATTGATTATGAACAGCTATTATGACTAGAGATGTGGTTATGGGCATACGTATAATGTGTGTGTAGGCACGAAATTGCTATAGCCGGTTGCGACTAACACAATGTGTTAATATGAAAATCGGGTCTTTTTTAAATTTATTGGAGTGTAGGAAATTGGCTTCAAAGTTTATAAATGAGGATAAAAGAAATAATCTCAACTGAGGTGGTGTTGTCGGGTCCATGTTACATTTGCGGTGAAGTAGAATCACTCGCGGGTATGTGTGTAATAATACACTCAGTAATTTAATATCCTCAAAACGATTCTTGACACGTTCGAGGACGAACTTATGTTTAAGAGGAAGAGAATGTAACGACCTGACTTATCATTTTAAGGATTAGCGTCTCGTTAAATGACTTAAGGTCATGAGCAACTTTGTGATGTGTATTATAACTTGCGTGTGTGGTTAAGTTTGGTTTTTAGATGATTCAGGATTAAATTGAAATAACAATTCTTATTTTTGAAGCTTAAATGAAAAGAGTTGACCAGAGTTGGACTTTTGGATAAACGACCCCGGAATAAAATTTTGATTATTCCAATAGCTTCGTATGGTGATTTTGGACATAGGAGTGTGTCCGAGAATTTATTTGGAAGCCCGTAGTTAAATTAGTCTTGAAATGGCGAAAATAGGAAGTTTAAGTTGGAAGTTTGATCGGCGAGTTGACTTTTTGATATCGGGGTCGGAATCTAGTTCTGAAAATTTTCATAGATATGTTATATCATTTATGACTTGTGTGCAAAATTGGAGGTCAATCGGACTTGATTTGATAGGTTTCGGCGTCGAATGTAGAAGTTGAAATTTCTTAGTTTCATTAAGCTTGAGTTGGGTATAATTCGTGGATTTAGCGTTGTTTGATGTAATTTGAGGTTTCGACTAAGTCCGTAATATGTTTTGAGACTTGATGGTATGTTCGGACGGGGTCCCGACTAGCTCGGGTGAGTTTCGTGGTAGTTTCGGACCATTTTTATTTCATTTTTAGTTGCTAGTTTTTTGCCATAGAGATGCGCATCGCGATCGCGGACAAACGGTCGCGATCGCAAAGAGCAATTTTGTTGTTTGAACACTGTGAATCGCGATCGCGGAAGCCTTTTCGCGATCGCGTAAAGGAAAATCTTGTTGCACTGACCTGACTTTGGAAGCTTATATCTCGTATTCTATAAGGAATTTGGAGATAATCCAAAAATGAAAGTTATAGCCCTTTGTGTCTAGTTTTCACAAAACTAGACCATTTGAATTTGGAGTTGTGTAAAAAAGTTATGGTTGATATACTACAGGTTGTCTGAGAAGAGTTTGTAAATCTCTAAGAAGCAATTTGTGTTGCACAGGGCTGACTTTGGCAGCTTATATCTCGCAATCTATAAGGAACTGGGAGATAAGCAAAACATGACAGTCGTAGTCCTTGATGTCTAGTTTTCAGAAATTTAAACCATTTGCAATATGGAGTTTTGTACAAAATGTTATGACCATTATACTAGAGGTTGTCTGGAAGAGCTAGGCACTTGTTCTTCGCGATCGCAAAAGGCAAATTTTGGGCTGAGAAAAGTTGTGCTTCGCGATCGCGAAGCATTTTCCGCGATCGCGAAGAGTAAATACCTGGGCAATAGCTATATTTCGAGGTTTCAGCCATTTTTAACATTTAGAGCTATGGAGCTCGGATTGAAGCGATTATTGAGGCGATTTTCACCATATGGATTGGGGTAAATATTTTATATCCTAAAGTATTTATATTTCATGAATCTATGATTATATTCATCGTTTAATTGAGATTTTATCGGAATTTGATATGGTTGAACTCGTATCGGAATGGGTGTTCGCATTTCATGAAAATTATGTCGGGTTCCGAGAGGTTGGCCCCGCGTTGACTTTTGTTGACTTTTTGGAATAAATTTTTAAGTCGATGTATTATTATCCAGAATTATTTCCGATGAATTTTAATGAAGTTGTACAATTAACTTAGATAGATTTGAGGTGTCTGGAGGTCAATTTAAGCAAGAAGGCGATTTCGGAAAATCGGCATAACTTCAAAAAGGTTAGTATCTTGCCTAACCTTGAGTGGAGGAATTACCCCTTAGGCATCGAGTCTTATGTACCATTTGTGAAATGTGAAAAGCCGTGTACGCGAGGTGACGAGTATGTACTCGGGCCTATATGTGCAAATTTTATTAAGTTAAAGTCTTGGGCATATTGTATAGTAAATTGGATAATTGTTGGCATTTATTTAATCATCTATTTGTCATGCCTCAAATCACATTTATTGAATTTGTTTTTATATGACAATTTGATGTAATTATTACTTGTATATTTATGTGAATTCCGTGAGTTTGATGGTGTGATATTTCTTGGAATTTAATTTTATTATGGATTTTTTCTCTGCAAATAATTAATTAAGCAAGCTTAAGAAGAAGTGTTAATATAATTATCAAATTTGAATTAATGAAGGCGTTGCCCTATGCTAATTATTTTCTATCTTTGTTGATTATTTTTGAGATTTTATATACATTGTGTGGAGCCTTGGGATATTTGTTGTGAAATTAATTGATTTTGTTATATCCTTGGAATTAGTTGTGACCATTGGGCAAATTGTGATATGAATTGATTTTGTTGCGTTGACGTGATAATATTTTGTGAAAATTATTGTGTTAATTGAGTTATTATTTTGAGGATATAAGGGTGATATTTCACTTTTGATATTATGTGGGTATAAGGGTGACATTTTACTTTTGTTATGTGTATTGGGATATTGTCTGAGCGGAGCGATAAGGGTGGCTATAGGAGCGATAAGGGTAGCTATTGATATTGTCAGGACGGAGAGATAAGGGAGGCTATATAGGAGTGATAAGGGTGGCTATAGGAGAGATAAGGGTGGCTATTGTCTGGGATGATATGTGATGGGGTGGAGTTGTTGTGTTGGTAATTTTTATGTGATGTTGTAATTTTTCTTGTGTTTATTTTTATACCCTGTGCAATTTATCTTGTTGTTGGTAAATTGATAACATTCTGATTTATGTTGAGATTGGGGGCCTGTGGCTATTGCCAGCGGATTATGAAGAGAAATGTGGCCACGAGGTGCCGTGAGTAAATAATGATGACATTGACACGTGAATTGTTCGTGCAGTTGTGATATGAAACGTGATTAAATGATAATGATATTTGTCACGTGAGATTCTTGAGATCATTTCATATATTCATTTAGAGTTCATGACTCAGTATTACCAGTCTTGGGAGGTTGTTTGTTAAATATTTTCGTTGTTGGTTTCGATATGTGTATTAAATTATATGTTTAAAAAAATGGCTTGAAATGTAATTATAATTGGCTTACCTAGTCTTAGAGACTAAGTATCATTCTGTGGTGGGATTTTGGATCGTGACACGCAATTGCGATAATTATTGAGGCTGTCAAGGTTCGCAAATGTCATCCCTGGTCTGCAATTGCGAGGGTTCGCAAATGCGAACCATGTGTTGCAAATGCGACATCTGCAGCTAGACAAAAGGGCTGGGAGACGGGATTTTTCAATATATTCTCTCATTTTAGAACCCTAGACTCGGTAGGAGGCGATTTGAAGTGGGAAGTTTCATCTACAAATTTTGGTTAAGTGATTAATTTCCAAATATATTCTATCAATATATCTTAGATTTAACATCAAAATCATGTGAATCAAAGTGAAAATATGGAAAACTTTGTCAAGTTTTTGAAAAATAAGAATTTGAGTTTTGAGAGTCGATTTGAACTCGGATTTTGAAACTAATCACGTATATGAACTCGTGGGGTTATGGGTAGTCGAAATCTACCCTTGGACCTGGGTTTTGACCGAGCGAGCCCCAATCTGACTTTTGTTGATTTTTTTGGGAAAAGTATAAAGGTCATAGCTTTATCTATTGTAATTATTTTCCCTTGCATTGTTTGATGATATTAAGTCAAATTTTTATTAGATTTGAGCCGCGTGGAGGCGAATTTTAGAGGAAAAACTATTTTCGAGGGTTGAGTTGGCCTAGTTGAGGTAAATATCTTGCCTAACTTACTGTGGGGGAACTATCCCTTAGGTTTTGGGATTGAGTTTGTCATTTTTTCTATGTAAAAGCCGTGTATGCAAGGTGACGAGTAGGTACACGGATTATATGTGATATTTGACCGGTTTAGGCTACTTAGACTCTTTTCACGTTTTAATTGAATTGTCATATCATGTTTTAAATTCTCATAGTCAATCTACTCTCACTGGTGTTAGTTTATCCTTACATGCCTTAAATGGCTTTGTTAACCCTTATTCTACACCTTACTTGGTATTTTGCTCTTATGCTTAGTAGAAGTTGTTGCCTCTTTCATTGTTATATTTTACCTCTTACATTTTTGATTTATCATTATTCGAAGCCATTATTAAATGTTATCTCTTCCATTATTGATTTATCATTATTTGAAGCCAGTGTTACATGTTATCTCTTCCATTATTGATTTATCATTATTTGAAGCCAGTGTTACATGTTATCTCTTCCATTTGGGCACTTGTAGTGCGAGTTGCTACTGTGATGTAATATTGATGTGCATGCGGCGGTATAAGGATAGGGGTTAATGTGCATGCGGCAGCATAAGGTGGGACTTATGTGCGTGTTTCTTGTAAGGGAATTAATTGAAGCCAGGCGGCGTCATAAGGTGGGCTAAAGTGTGTGTAGCTATTTCGGGAAAACTATTTTCAAAATTATTTAAATGTAAGGCTCACATGGCGGTATAAGAAAAAATTATGATTGAAATTGAGAAATGTGAATACGAGGTGGTACCTCGATTGTTATTCTTGTTGTGTACGAGACGGTACCTCATTTGTGATTCTTGTTATTTTTCTCATGTTGTAAAGAGTTATTGGTGAAACACTTTTTGTTGCTTTTATTCTTCCTTGTCTTATCAGTTTGGATCCATATTTGACTATGGTGGTTCTCTTTGATTGCTTCCTTTATGTTATCTCTATGCTTACAATTCCGGCATTAGTTTATGTTATTAACTTGTTTCGTATTAGTTATTTCTACGTCTTCCATTACTTCTTGTTATTATGTTTCATTCTGTTTATTATGTCCTAGTAGGTGCCTTGACCTAGCCTCGTCCCTACCCTACCGAGGTTAGGCTTAATTCTTACTGGGTACCGTTGTGGTGTACGCATACTATGCTTCTGCATATCTTTTTGTGCAGATCTAAGTACGTCTTCTTGAGCTAGACGTTAGTGATTGGTTGTAGCTGATTTCTCGAAGACTTCAAGGTATACCTGCTCGGCATCTCTCGGAGTCACCTTCATTTATCTTTCTTTTCTGTTGTATTTCGCATTTAGACAGTGTTGTAGCAGACATTCTAGTTATTCTGTAGAGCTTATGACTCAGTCTCACCGGGTTTTGGTAGCATTGTAGTTGTGTTTCAGTTATCGAGATACTTATGAGAATTGTTAGTTAAATCATGTTTTAGCTTTTATTTCTATCATAATCTCTCATTTGTTATGCTTATCTAGTCTTAGAGACTAGGTTCTATCACGAGATCCTAAGGAGGGAAATTGGGATCGTGACAAGTTGGTATCAGAGCTCTAGGTTCATAGGTGTTACGAGTCATAAGCAGGTTTAGTAGAGTCTTTCGAATCGGTGCGGAGACATCTATACTTATCTCCGAGAGGCTACAGAACCGTTAGGAAAACTCCACTTCTTTGATTCCTTGTCGTGCAAATTGGTTTTCTTCAAAATCTAAATCTTTGACTTTCTATTCGCTCATAGATGGTGAGGACACGCACTACCGGATCCGATGATCAGACACCCGTACCCCCTGCTAGAGTCGCGAGAGGCCGGGGCCGAAGAGGGGCACGCGATGCAGCCAGAGCACCTTCCCAAGCTGCGATAGAGGAGCCACTAGTAGATCTAGTTGGGGGACTAGCACCTGAGATGCCTATTGCCATCCTTGCACTTCAGGAGACCCTCACACAGTTCTTGAGCTTGTTTGGTACTTTAGCTCAGGCAAAGTTGATTCCACTTGCACCAGCCACATTTTAGGTTAGGGGAGGAGCTCAGACTCATACGGCCCGTACTCCAGAGTAGTGGGTCCATGTTGATCAGGTCCTAGAGGTTATGCTAGTACAACATGTTGTTTCGGTTCAGCCCGAGGTTAGGGCAGCGGCATCTGAAGAGGAGCGAATTAGACTTGAGAGGTTCAAAAAGTATCATCCTCTTACTTTTAGTGTCTTAGCTTCAGAGGATGCTCAGGATTTTCTAGAGAAGTATCATCGTATTCTCCACACCATGGGTATTGTGGAGACGAGCGGGGTTACTTTTACTATATTCCAGCTGTCGGGAGCAGCATATTAGTGGTAGTGGGTTTACGAGGAAGGTAGCCTAGCCGGTATAGCTTTACTTACATGGACATGATTTTCAGAGATATTCTTGAGAGAGTTTGTTCCCCAGACCCTTCGGGATGCATGTCACACGGAGTTTGAGCAGCTGCACCAGGGTACTATGTCAGTGTCAGAGTATGCTATTAGATTCAGTGATTTGTCCAGACATGCACCTACTTTGGTTTCTATAGTTAGGGAGCGAGTCCGTCGATTTATCGAGGGGCTTAAATATGGTATTAGATTCAGCATGGCTCGAGAGTTGGAGACAGATACTCCATATCAACAGGTGGTAGAGATTGCACGGAGGTTGGAGGGTATATGGGGCCGTGAGAGAGAGGGCAGGGAGGCAAAAAGGCCTTGAGGTACTAGAGGATTTAGTGGTGGCCACATTGCAGCTACAACCTGTCATGGTAGAGGCTATGCCAGTCATCCAGTTCACTCAGCACTTCCAGATTCTAGTGGTGCTCCGGTTATTCCGAGGTCTCAGGTTGCACACTTTGCTCAGCCCCAGACTCAGGAGGGGTGCACCTCTGATAAGTGTGGATTTTAACCACTTATTAGTACCTTCTTGCTTTAGTTTTAGTCTGAAAGTGCTGATTTCTGTTCCCAAAACTAATGCAATTGTGCAAATTGCATGAACGTTGGAGAATTGGACTTTAATGAAGAAATCTAACTCAAAAAGGAGTGTTGCAGCTCATAAGGCAAGAAGGAGCGCAGCAGACCAAAAGTGCGGTCCGCAAAAGTAATTCTGCTGTAGCAGAAGAAAGCACGGACCGCGGAATTATCTTTGCGCCGCAGATATGGTGTTGAAGCTCAGATGATGATTGAAGCAAAGTACGGACCGCACATGGAATTTCGCAGCCGCAGAACCCCCCCGAAAGGCATTTTTGTCAGTGAATTTTGGGCCACTATAAATAGACGGGAACCACTTTTTAGGGCAAGTTTTATAGTTTTTTGAACTGTAGCCGTTTTAGTTTACTACTTTTCGTAATTTATGACCAATTTGGTTTAACAAAACATATCAGTTTATCATTTTAATTTTGTATTATGGCTCTACTTAGTGTTTCTTCTTTATTTTCTTCCATTTCTCTTATGAGTAGTTAGATATTCTCTAGGGTTGTGACCACTACGCAAGTCTAGTCTCAAGTCGTAACGCGAAATAAAGGAATTTAATAGGCAAGGGACAACTCAAATAGTACAGTTATAACATGGCGGGAACCTAAGTCTACCCGGACATAACATGAATCTAGCAACGTACGGACTATCGTCATCTCATGCGTACGTAGCCCCTGCAACAAGTAGCACATATCAAATACATCACCTAGGGGTAGTTTCCCTTCACAAAGTTAGACAGGAGACTTACCTCGCTCCAAAGTTATATAACCGGCTCCAACGCCACTCAAACACCTCAAACCGATGTCCATCTCTCCAAAACTAGTCAAACAATGTGCAAACCAATCAAAATATACCCCAATACGTATAATTTAACAATTTATAATGATTCCTAACTTCGCTCAAAAGCTAACAAAGTCAACCTTCGGGCCCACGGGCCCGGATTTCGAAAATATTTGAAGATAAACCTTACCCATAACATTACGAACTCAATATATAATTTATTTCTAATTCCATTGCCAAAATTATGGTCAAAATCCAAAATTATCAATTCTAGGTTTTCTACCACAATTCTACAACTTTCCTCAATTTTTCTCCTTAAATTCGCATATAAACCTTACATTTAGCTCACACCAAGTGGGAAACTACTTGCCTTGTGTTGCATGATGAAAACATCCTCAAAATCCCAAATGAAAATAGCAAAATGACCAAGTTCGATTCCTTATGTTCTGCTTAGTTTTTTCTTCTGCGGACAGAATTTTCGCATGTGCGAAGTCGTTTCTGCGACCACAAATGTGCATCTGCGAAGTCCACTGGTCAGCAGACCATTCTCACTTGCGGACTCCTTCCCGCTTCTGCGCAACTACAGGTGCAAAGCCATAGCCGCCTTTGCGCTCCAGCTCGCTTATACGACTACTCTGTCGCTTCTGCGAAGCCGCAAAAGAGTTCCATTTATGCGAAGCCTTCCCCAGCCAGACTTCCTTGCTTCTGCGATGCGATCCTCGCTTTTGCGATGTTGCTTCTGCGACCCACCTTCCGGAGAAGCGATCGCACCAGCAACTAGAAAAATCCTAGCATTTCCTTAGTCCAAATATCGATCTGTTAACCATCCAGAATCCACCCGAGGCCCTCGAGACCTTAATCAAATATACTAACACGTCCCAAAATGCAATACGAACTTAGTCGAGGCCTCAAATCACGCTAAACAACGTTGAAATTACGAATCGTGTCTCGAATCAACTTATAAATTTTTAAATTTTCAAATTTTATATCTTATGCCGAGACTCACTAAACCAATCCGGAATGACTTCAAATTTTACGCACAAGTCACAAATCACAATACGAACCTATTCCAAGGCTCGGAACCTCAAACGGACATCGATAATATCAAAATCCACTTCAAATCAAACTTATGAAATTCGTAAACCTTCAAAATGTCAACTTTCCATAATAAGTAGCGAAATGCTTCTGGACAACCCGATACTCAACCCGAACATACGCTCAAGTTCGTTTACTCAAAAGTAAAACCTTAGTCAATTTTCCAACTTAAAGCTTCTGAAATTAGAATTTTCTTTCTAAATAAGGAATGGATTTAATGTTCAAATTTTAGTTGATTTAAAATTCCTAAATATTAAAACAAAAACTTAAATGATTATTTTATCTAATGTAAAATCTACTTTTTAAGGGTAAAAAAGGTGAACGATATTTCGCTAAGGGTCTTCATACTTTTAATATAGTATAGATAGATATAGACTAGTCTCTATGTTCGTGCTATGTACAAAATATCTCTTGTCACACATTACAAAACGAGTACCAAAAAGTAATTATTTTAAATTGTACAAATATTCTAAAAGCACTTGTTATGACCATAAATCTTTTATGGTATATGAATATGTATGAAGTTCATTAATGAAATCCTTAAAACAAAACCTAAAAAACAAACAAATATAATATCATTAATAGATTTTTGACAAAATAAAGGATAAAGTGGAACTAAACATTACGAGAGCTATGTTAAAAGTTGTAAAATTCACTTGAAGAATGCAACAACACTTAATAACAGTACATGTATATTCAATACGTATGGTTACCTAAAAAACAACTTATGGTCACGCCATGTAATTATCTAATATTTAATTATAATTCGGGTATATGAAAGTCATATTTTTTTTAGAATAAAATATATTAATAATGAAGAAAAGAAAAATAAATCATAGGTTAGTATAGTAACAATCATAACATTAATGACCACCAGAATTATGTCTGGGAAGATGAATCAAAAACACTTAATTATAACATTAACCCGTAATTTTAATTTCTTGCAATCATCACATACTAAATTCCTGTGACTTGGATCCGCCCAGCAAAATAATGTATTTGACGTAGACACTTTCCTCAATGTTGAGCGTCATATAGTAGAAAATTCAGAAATTTATACCAAGGTTGAGAGGCATTGTAAGCTTCAGAAAGTTTTTGTTGACAGATCACTTCTTGCTCAAATATTTTCAATTTTAAAATCACAACAAATAAATTCGCTCATTACAAAAACTATAAAGTTGCAAATCCTTTGTTGACTTCAAATTTTCCCTTGACCATTTTACTTCTTTCTCATTATATATGTCCCTCTTCTATACGACTATTCACTTTATTAATCCTCGTGAGAGTAAATTTTCTATTGTTAATTGTTTGGCTGGTTTACAGAAATAAAGAGTGGCAGAATCTTAGTTGACTTTAAAATTTTAACATATATCATTTTTTAGTTGAGATATATAGTGTATAACATCTTAATCATTTACAATTTTAAAATATTTTAACTTTAAAAGAAAATAAAAGTCAATCATTATTTCAGGGATATATTCGTTGTTCAATATTTAGCATTTTAATATTTGTACTTTTATAATAATATACATAGATATATATTAGTAGTTAATACTTTGTCTTTTAAAGTTTGAATAATGCTGTCAAACTTGATTATAAGCATTTTTATTGACTTTAAGTATTGAAGTTTGAATAATGCTTATAACTTTGTTATCATAATCATACAAAATTCAATAGTTGTCGCCTTCTCATTTTGTGCAACTTTACCTAATCCAATTGCACGCATGAACCTGTAAAAGAAAAAACTAGCTAGAAAGATACGGCAATACTTTTGGCCAGGACTTCAATATCAAAGACAAAGAGGCATGCTATCTAGAGGCTGCTAACAACTTTAGACCCAAAGTAGTTTTTCAATAAACATCTCCTTGTGGAGTTGGCACGTGTGTGTCAAACCAATAATTTGTCTATAATATATATATATATATATATATATATATATATATATATATATATATATATATCAACCTAGATCTCAATGTATCTCATGGTTGACTACAATAATAACCAATGGCCAAACTCAAGCCAGTGGGGAATGTGCACTTGATTAGATCATAAAAGAGAAATGTCATTTTGAAAAGTCAACTGTGAAACTCCAACACTCACATTTTCTTCTCCACTCCATCTAAAATTATTTGATCAACAAACGACTTATAGCAGTATCATGAAGAAAATATATAGTATTCTATTATTGCAGATTTGCAGTGTTAATTATGCAATTTGAATGATTATTAGTGGACTCAAATTCCTTTAGAAACGCTAGAGGTCCTAAACTTCGTGAGATATTGAGTTGAGGGGGTAAAATTATAAGCTCAACATTACTTGTGTTATTTGCGAACACTAAGGCCATCTCCAACCCTTCCCTATTTTTTCATAATGGGGGTAATTTTTGCCATAACGAAGCTCTCCAACCCTCCACCATTTTTGCCCCCAAAATGGGAGATGAATAGTGTTCCTCCAAATATGGGATATACTATTCATCTCCCCCATTCCTATTCATGCATATTTTATTATTATTTAACTCTTTTAATTTATCTCTTTATATATACCTAATTATATTTATGTAATATCTTTATAATATTAATTTTACATCTTAACTTTGACGTATAATTTTGATAAATTAATTTTCGTGGATTTATTATTTTTATGTAAAATTGTAAGTTAATTTTATTATAATATGGGTTATTATTTAGCTGATGGTATATATCCAAAATGGTCAACCCTTGTGCAAACTATTCGTGAGCCACGTTCGGCAAAGAAGAAATACTTTGCGATGAAACAAGAATCATGTCGAAAAGATGTTGAACGTGCCTTCGGAGTTTTGCAACAACGTTTTGCAATTGTTGCAGGACCCTCACGTTTTTGGCAAAAAAAAATGCTACATGATATAATGACTACATGTATTATACTGCACAACATGATAATCGAGAATGAGCGTGATCTTAATGCACCAATTCAAGATGATTTGGAAGGTCCACCTCCAACAGTAAAAATAGCAGTAGATGAAAGTCAACGATTTCAAGAATTTTTAGCTCGACATAGAAGAATTAATGACAAAGATGCTCATTTTGCACTTCGTAATGCATTAATAGATCATTTATGGGAGAATACTAGAGGTTGAAATTGAATATTTATGTAGTATTTCGAATGAATTTTATCGTTATGTAATATGTATTTAATTAATCTTGTATCACAATGATTTCACTTTTATTTGAATTATTAGTTAATCTATAATAATTGCTTATAAATTATATTATTTAAAATTTTATGGAATTGTTTTAATGGAAATTATAAATTAATGAAAATAAAAGATGGAATTTGTTTAATGGAATTTAAAAAATAAAAATTAAAATGAAAGATAATAATATAATATAGAAGAGAGAGAATAATATAAAAAAGAATATTCTCTTTTGGGGAAAAAAATGGGGGAATGGTTGGAGTAAGTTGTCCCCAAAATAGAAAAATCCCAAAATGGGAATAAAGGTTGGAGATGCCCTAACACAACTTAATAGTAGTACGTTTTACCACAATATAAACTTCTAGTTTTTCCGCATTTCACGTAATATTAGATCTATAATACTCATTGCATATATATTCACAAAATGAAATAAAATCATTAGCAAGATTAGTATATGTTTGGTTTTTTCTAAAGAGTGTGAATGTGAAATGGAAGAGACACTTCTTGGATTGCATCTCTTCATCTTACCCTTTTATTGTCTATAAATTTAGAGGCTTGGCCTCATTTTTTATACATGAAAAATATGAAAAATTCTCCCCTCTTTTCTACAATGTTGTATTATTTTCCAAAAATAAGTATAAGTATCAAGTGTGATTTGTGTCGTTTGTTGAGTTCGTTAAGGTTCTGTTATTTGTAGTGCCGCTATCACGGAATAGTTATTCCGTTCTATCCTAGGAGGAATTAATCCATAACCTTGGGCAATAGTGGGGGATTAAATTCTTTAAGGACACACAAGAAACTTGTGGGCTCGAATTTATTTAATGTTTTGTTTATTGAACTAACTTTTTTTCCTTATCTGATTTTCTGATTCTGAACACATATTACTAACAATCTTAGCGAATTTAATTTGATAACTGATTCATAAACGAAAAAGAAAAATTGTGGTTTCAGTTCAATTGAAAATCAGACCGTTCATGACATTTTAAAACGGTGGCTAGAAGCCTAGTTTGTGGATGTTACATGTTTCTAATAATTTCCGATTGTATGTGAAAAGTTTGCCTTCACCGAGTGATCAATGGACTTTAATAGTCGTACGGTGAACTATTCTCTGGCCTCTTATGAGAATAAAATTGGTCTCAATAATAAGAAGCGGTCGTAATAGTACACCGACTAAGAAGAGTCGCTATGTCTCTCTTGTCTTCCAGTTTATTTGATTTGATACTAAATGCTTTCTTTTCTCATGTGATAGACTATGAATTTACAACTTCTTTTCTGACCAGCTAATTTTGAGTTGTGTATGCTGACTTATACTAACATGTTCTGTATATCTATCAAGTTGTACAGAAACTGATTGATGTTGTATCTCGATAAGAATATGATGCGAGAACGTTGGCAGAAGATGACTTCCACATACGCGTCGAAAGAAAGAAACCAAAAGATCAGTTGCAACTGATGTATTATAAGCAACGGAATCGATCACAGTAACAAAATCACATTTAATCTAGACAACTAGTATAAACGAAATTTCACGGGTTACTTTTTGAAGCGTGAACAAAGCTCTTCTATCACGTGAGCCTCTAATTATACATTAACTCAATGAAATCTCCATCACCCGCACGATCACGATCTCTGAACGTTCCACGGTCTTCTACTATGTTACCTAAATAATATCCGAAAATTACAATTTCGTATGGGCGAAATTTCTAGGAAAATATGCCTGAAATTTCGGCCACCATGTCTTCTTCCTCTAGGTGGAAAATTTTATGTATTTATAACACAAGTTTTAAGGGTTAAAACCTTTTTCCAAAACCTGTTGGGTTTTCTTTTCCACCAGAAAAAGGATTCCTTTATTTCCTATTATTTAGGCACAACAGGGATCACAGAATTTAATTAACAAGGCTTCCAATTATGGAATTAATTTTGTAATTTTTGAAATTAATATCCACCATAATTAATTATGAATTATTCCACTAAAAATTCGTAATTGCATTGTCACGACCCAAAATTCGCATGTCGTGATGACGCCTATCTAAATACTAGGCAAACCGATAACCTCAATAAACCACTATAATCTTTCAAGTTTGAAAACATAATAATTAGATTTAATAGAAAATCCCACAAATACTGATACAAATACACTCTCAAAACCAGGTGTCACGGAGTACATGAGCATCTAAACGATAACATAGTCTTACTGATACAAACATTGTCTAGAAATATAGAACAGCAAAAATAACTGAAAGGAAAGAGAGTCAAGGCCTGCGGACACCAAACAGCTACCTCGATAGTCTCCAACGGATGAAATTCCGAAATCTAGCAAACGTCGTATCCGGAAGAACCTGGATCTGCACACGAAGTGCAGAGTGTAGTATGAGTAAAACCGACCCCAGGTACTCAATAAGTAACAAGACTAATCTTTGGGCTGAAAGTAGTGACGAGTTCAACAGGTATACCAATATAGAAATAACACTACAGAAACGTAGGCATGCCTTCAAGTTCAACAGTTAAACACAGTACAAGTAAAATAGATCAATTCTGAATTATATGAGGAATATGACATATCTATATCTACATGTCAATGTACATGTTGTATGTAATGCACCTCAGTGGAAACCTCGTGTACTCACAATCTCAAAATACTCAATCACTCAGTACTGTATATGGCCAATCCAGCCCAGGGAAGATCCATCCCATATATATGTATATCAACTGACAGTTAGTCACTCAGTACTGTATAAGGCCAATCCATCCCCGGGGAAGATACATCCCTAAATAAAAATGATACGGATAAGATCCATGTCCAGCGAAGATCCATCCCTTAATAAAAATGTTTCAGGCAAGATCTATGCCCAGGGAAGATCCATCCCTCAATATAAAAATGCTTCGGGCAAGATCCATGCCCAGAGAATATTCATCCCTCAATATAAATGCTTCGGAAAAAATTCATGTCCAGGGAAGATCCATCCCTCAATATAAATGCTTCGGAAAAAATTCATGTCCAGGGAAGATCCATCCCTCAATATAAAATCAATCGCGCACACTGTCGGGGGTATAGACTCCGGAGGGGCTCCTTCAGCCCAAGCGTTATAATAGCCAGATCTATGCATAAATAAATAAAACATGTTGCGGCGTGCAGCCCGATCTCATAAATATTACTCAAAATCTCCAGTCTCTCGGGCTCTCAATGACATGTAAATCAACCCAACATGATGATATAATGTATCAACGAATGATAACAGAGACTGAGATACGATGTGCAAATGATTGATGTGACTGAGTGCAAAATTACAATTCAAAAAAGTAATTCAATAGCAATAAGACCTCTGTGGATCCCAAAATATCGACACGTAGCCTAAACATGATGTTTAACATGAGTCTCCGCTCAATTTTCTCTAACATGTGAAGGATATGTGGATAATGACATGATTATATGATTATGCAACTCCACAGAATCAATTAAGTCACAATTTTTATGGTGCACGCTCACACGCTCATAACCTAGCATGTGCGTCACCTCCATACAATTGACATGATAGGTAATTCGGAGATTTATACCCTCAGAACTAAGTTTAGAAGTGTTACTTACCTCAAGCCGTGTAATTCTCTATTCCAATATGCCTTTGCCTCACGAATCGGCCTCCGAACGCCTCGAATCTAGTCACAATTAATTCGATACGTCTCGAAACCCGGCAAAAGTAAAACAATATGAACGCTCATTCAACCACGAGTCCAACCATACCATATTTACCAAATTCTGACATTAACTCGACATTCAAATCCTCAAATCTTTTTTTCAAATCCCTAGGCCCAAATCCTCGAATTACACCTCAAAAACACGTAATCTAGTCTAACAATAATCACAAGTGACTTACCTCAAGATTTCTCGTGAATTCTCTCTGAAAAGTTCCCTCAACCCGTGTTGGAAATGTCCAAAAATGCCAAAATCTTCAACCCATTTGATTTTATTCTGTCCAGGGCCTTTCGCATCTGCGGCTCACTTGGCCGCATCTGTGGTCATGCTTTTGTGGTTAAGTTTCCGCTTCTGCGATAGAACTTGGCTTCCGCGGACTCGCTTTTGCGGTTAAGTTTCCGCTTCTGCAGTCCAGTCCCTCCTTAGCCCAGGCCGCATCTGCGACCATTTTGTCGCTTCTGCGGTCGCGCTTCTGCGAGGTTTCGTTCGCTTATGCAAACCTCAGGCTTATGTGATGCCAGGCTCACTTCTACAAGCTTGCACGTGTGAGAAAAGGCAAAAATTTTCAGATTTCCTCTAAGTCCAAATTTTGATTGGTTAACCATCCGAAACTCACCCGAGGCCCCCGGGACCTCAACCAATTATACCAACAAGTCCTAAAACATCATACGATCTTAGTCAAGGCCTCAAATAACATCAAACAACGCTAAAAACACTAATCATACACAAATTCAAGCTTAATGAAAGTAAAAAGTTTGACCTTCTGCATTCGATGCCGAAACCTATCAAATCAAATCCGATTGACCTCAAATTTTGCACACAAGTCATAAATGACATAACAGGCCTATGAAAATTTTCAGAATTGGATTCCGACCCCTATATCAAAAAGTCAACACTCGGTCAAACTTCCAAACTTTCAATTTCCTATTTTCGACATTTCAAGCCGAATTTAACTATGGTCTTCTAAATAATTTTTCGGACACACTCCTAAGTTCAAAATCAACACGAAGCTATTGGAATCATAAAAACTCTATTCCAGAATCGTTTACACATAAGTCAACATCCGGTCAACTATTTCAACTTAAGCTTTAAATCTTGGAACTAAGTGTTCCAATTCATTTTTGAAACCTCCCCAACAAGTCACATAGTTATAATTGAACACAGGATAAGCGATAAATGGGGGAACGGGGCTGTAATACTCAAAACGACCGGTTGGATCGTTACATTCTCCCCTCTTAAACAAACGTTCATCCTCGGACGGGTTTATAATTATACCTGGAGTCTCAAATAGGTGTGGATATTTGCTCTGTATCTCCCGCTCAGTCTCCCAAGTAGCTTCATGGACTGGCTCGCCTCTCCATTGCACTTTCACTGAAGCTATGTTCTTTGATCTCAACTTTCAAACCTGTCGGTCCAAAAAGGCCACCAGCTCCACATCATAAGTCAAATTACCATCCAACTGCACTGTACTGAAATCCAAAACATGAGACGGATCTCCGACATACTTCCGGAGCATAGATACATAAAACACTAGATGAACACCCGATAGACTAGGCGGCAATGCAAGTTCATAAGCCACATCTCCAATCCTTTTAAGTATTTCAAAAGGCCTAATATACCCCCCTCTTCCCGATCCTCATAACACCCTTCATAGGCGAAACTTGGAGTAGTACCTTCTCTCCTACCATGTAAGCAACATCGCAAAACTTCTGGTCGGCATAACTCTTCTGTCTGGACTGCGCCGTGCGAAGTCGATCCTGAATCAATTTAACCTTTTCCAAAGCATCCTGAACTAAATCAGTACCCAATAGCCTAGCCTCACCCGGCTCAAACCAACCCACCGGAGGCCAACACCGTCTCCCATATAAGGCCTCATACGGAGCCATATGAATGCTTGATTGGTAGTTGTTATTATAGGCAAACTCTGCAAGTGGCAGAAACTGCTCCCAATAACCCCAAAATCTATAACACAAGCGCGTAGCATATCTTCCAATATCTGAATAGTGCACTCGGACTGTCCGTCTGTGTGAGGGTGAAATGTTGTACTCAACTGAACCTGCGTGCCTAACTCTCACTGCACTGCTCTCCAAAGCTAAGATGTAAACTGCGTGCCCTGATCTGAAATGATGTAGACTGGCACACCGTGAAGGCGAACAATCTCGCGGATATAAATCTCAGCCAACCGCTCCGAAGAGTAAGTAATACCAACTGGAATAAAATACGCGGACTTGGTCAACGGATCCACATTCACCCAAACAGCATCAAACTTCCTCAAAGTCCGTGGGAGACCAACTACGAAGTCTATGGTAATACGCTCACACTTCCACTCCGGAATTTCAAGTCTCTGAAGTAATTCGCCCGGTCTCTGATGCACGTACTTCACTGTTGACAATTTAAACACCTGGCTATAAACCCCACTATATCTTTCTTAATCCTTCTCCACCAATAGTGCTGCCTTAAGTTCTGGTACATATTAGCGGCACACGGATGAATGGAATACCGCGAACTGTTGGCTTCTTCGAGAATCAACTCACGCAGCCCATCTATATTTGGAACACAAATCCGACCATGTATCCTCAACATCCCATCATCACCAATAGTAACCTCCTTGGCATCACTGTGTTGAACTGTGTCCTTTAGGAGAAGCAAATGGGGATCATCATACTGGCTCTCTCTGATGCGGTCATATAAGGAAGACCAAGAAACCACACAAGCTAGAACCCGACTGGGCTCCGAAACATCTAATCTCACGAACTGATCGGCCAAGGCCTGAACATCAACTTCATAAGGCCTCTCACCAACAGGAATGAATGCAAGGCTACCCATACTCACTGCCTTTCTACTCAAGGCATCGGCCACCACATTGGTCTTCCTGGGATGATATATAATGGTAATATCATAGTCTTTTAGCAGCTCCAACCATCTTCGCTGCCTCAAATTTAGATCCTTCTATTTGAATAAGTGTTGAAGACTCCGATAATCCATAAATACCTCGCAAGATACACCATAGAGATAGTGCCTCCAAATCTTCAATGCATGAACGATAGCTGCCAATTCTAAATCATGAACAGGGTAGTTCTTTTCATGTGGCTTCAACTGGCGCGAAGCATAAGCAATAACTCTACCCTCCCACATTAAGACACACCCAATACTGATCCGAGAAGTATCATAATATATTGTATAAGAACCTAAAGCTGAAGGAAAAACTAGAACTAGAGTTGTGGTCAAGGCAGTCTTACGCTTCTGAAAGCTCTCTTCACACTCATCCAACCACCTGAATGGGGCACCTTTCTGGGTCAATTTAGTCATAGGCACTGCAATAGATGATATCTCCACAAAGCGACGATAATAACCATCCAAAACGAGAAAACTCCTAATCTCAGTAGCTGAAGATGGCCTGGGCCAACTCTGAACTGCCTCTATCTTCTTCGGATCCACCTTAATTCCCTCAGTGGACACTATATGTCCTAAGAATGCCACCGAACTAAGCCAGAACTCACACTTAGAGAATTTGGCATAAAGTTTCTCCTCCCTCAGCCTCTGTAGTACAATACTCAAATATTGTGCATGTTCCTCCTGGCTACGTGAGTACACCAGGATATCATCAATAAATACTACGACAAACAAATCAAGATACGGTTGGAATCTACTATTCATCAAGTGCATAAATGTTGTTGGGGCGTTGGTCAGCCCAAAAGACATCACGAGAAATTTATAGTGACCATAGTGGGTCCTAAATGTCATCTTTAGAATATCTGAATCCCAAATTTTCAATTGGTGATACCCAGATCTCAAATCAATTTTGGAGAACACCCTCGCTCCCTGAAGTTGGTCAAATAAATCATCAATACGAGGCAAGGGATACTTGTTTGTTGATTGTAACTTTGTTCAACTACCTGTAGTCGATGCACATCCGCATATTACCATCTTTTATTTTCACAAATAGAACTGGTGCACCCCAAGGCGACACACTAGGCCTAATAAACCCCTTATTAAGAAGTTTCTGAAGTTGCTCTTTCAATTCTTTCAATTCTTTCAATTCAGCTGGTGCCATACGATATGGGGAAATAGAAATGGGCTGAGTGTCCGGCACCAAGTCAATGCTGAAAGCAATATCTCTATCGGGTGGCATACCCGGTAGGTGTGCAGGAAATATATCTGGAAAGTCTCGCACTACCGATACAAAATCAATAGTAGGAGTGACTATATCAACATCTCCCACAAAGGCCAAATATGACAAACACCCCTTTCCAACCATCCGTTGGGCCTTCAAGTAAGAAATTACCCTGCTGGGAACATAATCTAGAGAACCACTCCACTCGACCTTCGGCAATCCCGGTATCACCAATGTCGCGATTTGTGCATGACGGTCCAAGATGGCATGATATGGAGGCAACCAATCCATACCCAAGATCACATCGAAATCAACCATACTAAGCAATAAGAGATCAACTCTAGTCTCTAGTCCCCCAATAGTTACCACACACGACTGATACACACGGTCTACAATAATAGTATCACCCACCGGTGTAGATACAAGAACAGGTGAAACTAAGGACTCACGGGGCATATCCAGATAACAAGCAAAATATGATGATACATACGAATATGTGGAACCAGGGTTAAATAATATAGAAGTTTCCCTGTGGCATATCTTTTGACAACCTTTAATTAGAGAAAGAAAACGTATATTCTATCAACCTTAGAGAGAATCTCTATTCTACACAGAAAAAGCGTATTCAACACAGACAGGCTCAGGGAAAACATCCTATACTACTGAGACAATACTTGTGATCACTGCATCTGAAGTAACGACATCTGGCCTGGCAGGAATAGCATAGAATCGGGCATGACCGCCACTTGATCGAACTCCCCCTCTTGGTCGACACCTAACTAACTGAGCCCCACCTTGAGTTGGCTGGACGGGTGGTGAAGCAACTGGTGCTGATGTCGTAGTCTGACTCCTCTGTTGAGCTGAACTTCCCATAAGGCGGGGGCAGTATCTCTTTATGTGACCCAAATCTCCACACTCAAAACAACCCTTCTCTGAAATGTTGGCAAGTACTGAGATGGACACAGGGAACCAGAATAACTACCAGAAGAACCTGGTATAGATGAACCCTGAACTGATGGTGCACGAGATGAACTCTAAGCTGGAAGTGCACTAAGCGAAGACTGGCATGGTTGAGCACTGCATGAACTATGGCTAGCTGATGCGCCATGATGAGCTGGAAGAGACATCTGAGCGGGCCTATAAGGCCGACCTCTGCTGTGATAAGACTGTCCCCTAGAAGGAACACCACTAAAATTACCCGGACCACGAGACCTTTTGGCCTCCCTCTCCTCATGCTCCTGAGTATGGACTATTTCTAGCCATCGAGCACTGTCAACTACCTCATTGAATTTAGCACCTGCTACATTTCCTATAGTCATAACAAAACAGAACTGATGGTTGAGGCCATTAATGAACCTCCTGATATTCTCCCTCTCAGTGGGAACCAACCAAACTGCATGACAAGCCAATTCTGAAAATTGTATCTCATACTGGTCACAGACAGGTCCTCCTGACATAAATGCTCGAACTACCTACACAGTTCCTCTCTGCGGATTTATGGCACAAACTTCTCTAGGAATGATACGGAGAACTCATGCCATGAAAGTGGTGTTTCACCAACTGGTCTGCTCCTCTCATAAGTCTTTGTAATGACCAGGCCGGTCATTACGAATATTTAACCCTGATCCCCTAAATTTTTGTTTCCTCAATGCTATATCATGGTGTTGTAACTTGTCGGGGTGTTTAGTTTTTTGATTCAGAGTGAAATGGGACACATAGATCCTAAGTTAATGACTTAAGTTGAAAAGGTTGACAGAATATTGACTTATGTGTAAACATCCCAGAATAGAATTTTGATAATTTCAATATCTCCGTATGGTTATTTTGGAATTAGGAGTGTGTTCGAAACATTATTTGGAAGTCCGTAATTAAATTAGGCTTGAAATGGCTAAAATAGAAATTTAACTTTGGGAGTTTGACCAGGGAGTTGACTTTTTGATATCGGGGTTGAAATCCAATTCTGAAAATTTGAATAGGTCCATTATGCCATTTATGACTTGTGTGAAAACTTTGAGGTCAATCGGACTTGATTTGATAGGTTTCGGTATCGAATGTAGAAGTTGGAATTTCTTAGTTTCATTAAACTTTAATTTGAGTATGATTCATGGTTTTAGCATTGTTTGATGTAATTTGAAGTTTCAACTAAGTTCTTATGATGTTTTAAGACTAGTTGGTGTATTTGGTTGAGGTCCTGGGGGTCTCGGGTGAGTTTCAGATGGTTAACGGATCAAATTTGGACTTAGAACAAAACTAGAGATTTCTGCATTTTGGTGCAATCGCACCTACAGAACTATTCATGCAGGTGCGTTGCCGCGGGTGCGGCTGGCAAGGCGCAGAAGCGGAAAGGGGCTTGGCCTAGGGCTAGGTCGCAGGTGCGTGAAGATGTCCACATTTGCGATCCCGCATGTGCGATCCATGCTCTGTAGATGCGGAGTGAAGGGGGCAACTGGAGACCGCAGAAGCGGCTTGCACGACCGCAGAAGTGCGGCCGCAGAAGCGGACCTCTTGTTCGCAGAAGCGAACGAAACTACAGAAGTAGGTGGGACCTCGTATCTGCGAGACCGCAGAAGCGGTTAAGTTTCCGCATAAGTGGAACCTCTGGCAGTGTACAAAATCAGAGGGGTTTCGAGCTTCTGCCATTTTTGGACATTTCCAACACGGTTTTGTGCGATTTTTCAGAGAAAATGCATGGGGAAACTTGAGTTAAGTTACCTATGATCATTGTTAGTCAATATTTAAGTATCATTGAGTATTTCGACTAGATTACGTATTTTTTAGGTGAAATTAGAGGATTTGGGCCTAGGGATTCGAAAATAAGATTTGAAGATTTAAGGGCCGAATTGTTATCGGAATTTAGTAATTTTGGTATGGTTAGACTCGTGGTTGAATGGGCGTTCATATTTTATAACTTTTGTCGAGTTCCAAGATGTGGGCCCCACGGGCGATTTTTGAGTTAAATTTCGGATTTTTGTTGGACAATTAGTATTTTCATATGGAATTAATTCTAATAAATTGTATTGACTGAATCAAAATAATTGTGACTAGATACGAGGCTTTCGGAGGTCAATTCACGAGGCAAAGGCATAGCGGAGTAAAGAATTACACGGTTTGAGGTAAGTGACTTGTCTAACTTTGTGTGGGGGAAATTTCCCTTAGGATTGGTATTGATATGATAATTGTGATGTGTTGAAAGTCGTGTATGCGAGGTGACGAGTGTGTACACGGGCTAAATGTGGAAAAAAAACTCTGATTTTAAATCGTGTAGATCTCTGTTACACAATAATTAAATTATTTTATCCGGCTATATTTATCATCATTGATCTATTTTTATATTTTAAATTTGCCTGACATTTTTCCTGCTAATTACTTTACCTGTTTAGTTGAAACTTCGTTTCTTTTATTCTTTGCTCAATATGTGAAAGTTGAATTTCTTAATTGAATTATTATTAATATGAAGTATTTGAAATTAAAAATTTGGTATTGAGGCAAAGTGTTAAATTTGTGAAATATTATTTTTGTTGAGCTATTCACTTCCAAATATTTTGTGAGATTTTGTATTCATTGTGATTGAGCCGTGAGCTCCTTATTGTGAAAATAATATTGTTATTGATTTTGTTTTGGCAAGTTGAAATATTTGGGTACTTGAGGTGCAAATTGTGATATTGATACACATGCGGTGCTATAAGGTCTGGGTGTTAAAACGCATGCGGTGATATAAGGGTGGCTTGATACGCTTGGCTAGTAGGGGAACTACTAGAAGTCATGCGGTGTGATAAGGGTGGCTAAAACGCGGGATGCTATTTCGGGAAAATTATTTTCTTTAAAATTAAATGTGAAGGCTCCTGCGATGATATAAGAAAATGAGATATTGTGAATTTATTTATGATTTGGGACTACGAGGTGGTACCTCGGGAGTGCCCTTGTTGATATTTCTTTATGGCTGCATTTGCCTTTGGTTATTTTGTGTTTTCCTTAAACTTGTAAATTTTTGTTTTCCTTCTGCGAGGCATTATTTACCCTTATTCTGTGTAGTTAAATCATGACATTCTACTTACTTGATTCATTCCCATTGTCATTTTTTTTATATCGTTAAACTTTTCACCATGTCTTTTATTATTTCCAGTAGGGTCTGATCTGACCTCATCACTACTCTACCGAGGTTAGGCTTGGCACTTACTGGATACCGCTGTGGTGTACTCATACTACGCTTCTGCACATCTTTTTTTGCAGATCCAGGTACTTTCTATCAAACCAGGCATCAGTGAAATAGCCATACGCGAAGACTTGAAGGTACATCTGCCAGTGTCAGACCTCGGAGTCCCCTTCTATCCTTATTATATTACTTTCTTTATTCTCTTTAGACCCTGATGTATAGAGACACTTAGAATACATTATAGAAGTTTGTGACTTATTTCTACTAGGTTTTGGGAGTTGTAACTATTTGAATCACGATTTGATATATTTTATATGTTGAGATTTGAGTTTAAGTTTTGTATTTTGCATAATTGATAGGCTTACCTAGTCTTAGAGACTAGGTGCCATCACAACATCCTACGAAGGAAAATTATGGTCGTGACAGTCTCCCACCAGGAAAATTATGGAACCTATCTAAATAGAAAATTATGGTCATGACAGTCTTAATAGAAAATCCCACAAATACTGATACAAATACACTCCCAAAATCCGGTATCATGGAGTACATGAGCATCTAAACGATAAGAAAAGTCTAACTGATACAAATATTGTCTAGAAATATAGAATAGTACAAATAACTGAAAGGAAAGAGAGTTAGGGTCTGCGGACGTCAAGCAGCTACCTCGATAGTCTCCAACAGGTGAAACTCCAAGATCTAGCAACCGTCATATCCGAAGGTACCTGGATCTACACATGAAGTGCAGAGTGTAGTATGAGTTCAACCGACCCCATGTACTTTATAAGTAACAAGACTAACCTTTGGGTTGAAAGGGGTGACGAGCTCAACAAGTATAGTCCAGTATAGAAATAACAGTATAGAAATATAGGCATACTTTCAAGTTCAACAGTTAAACTAAGAAAAAGTAAAATATATCAATTTTGAATAATATGAGGAATATGACATCTCTATATCTACATGCCAATGTACATATTGTATGTGATGTATCTCAGTGGAAACCTCGTGTACTCACAATCTCAAAACACTCAATCACTCAGTACTGTATATGGCCAATCAAGCCCGGGAAAGATCCATCCCATATATACATACATCAACTGACAGTCAGTCACTCAATACTGTATTAGGGAAATCCAGCCCCGGGGAAGATACATCCCCAAATAAAAATGATTCGGACAAGATCCATGTCCAGGGAAGATCCATCCCTCAATATAAATGCTTCGGGCAAGATCCATACCCAGGGAAGATCCATCCCTCAATATAAAAATGATTTGGGCAAGATCCATACCCAGGGAAGATCCACCCCTCAATATAAAATGCTTCGGGCAATATCTATGTACAAGGAAGATCCATCCCTCACTATAAAATCAACTACGCTCACTGTGGAGGGTGCAGACTCCGAAAGGGCTCCTTCAGCCCAAGCACTATAATAGCCAGATCCATGCATAAATAAATAAATCATGTTGTGGCATGTAGCCCGATCCTATAAATATCACTCAAAATCTCCAGTCTCTCGGTCTTTCCATGTAACGACTTGATCGGTCGTTTTGAGTGTATTAGCCCCGATCCCATATTTACTACTTTCCCTGTATCTGTTTCTGCTTATGAAACTTGCCGGGAGGTCTTGTTTTTGGTTTCGGAGTGTTTTGGGACACTTAGTCTCTAATGCGGAAGCTTAAGTCTTAGGATTTTTGACTGTAGTCGGAATTGTGTAAAGACGACTCCGGAATTAAGTTTCGTCAGTTCCGGTAGCTCCATTGGGTGATTTTCGACTTAGGAGCGTGTACGGACTATGAATTCGAGGTCTGTAGCTAATTTAGGCTTGAAATGGCGAAAGTCGAATTTTTGAAAAGTTTGACCGGGGGGTTGACTTTTTGATATCGAGGTCGGATTCCAATTCCGGAAGTTGGAGTAGATCCATAATGCTGGGTATGACTTGTATGCATAATTTGAGGTCAATCGGACATTGTTTGATAGGTTTTGGCGTTGTTTGTGGAATTTGAAAGTTTAGAAGTTCTTTAGGCTTGAATCCGGGTGTAATCTATATTTTAATGTTGTTTTGGGTGATTTGAAGGTTCGACTAAGTTTGCATTGGGTTATATGACTGGTTGGTATATTTGGTTGAGGTCTTGGGGGCCTCGGGTTGATTTCGGGTGGTTAACGGACTTGATTTTTGAGTTGATGAAGCAGCTAAAGTGCTGCTGCTACTGGTGTGATCGTACCTGCAGAGTGGGCACCGCAGGTGCGAGCTCACAGAAGCAACGAAAGATGAGTTGAGTAAAGGTCGCAGGTGCGAAGATTTTCCCGCACCTGTGATGGTCACAAAAGCGAGCAGTTGGGCGCAGGTGCAAGTTTTAGCCGCAGGTGCGATGGGCTTCCGCACCTGCAATAGGCGCAGATGCGGTCTTATTGCCGCAGTAGAGGAATCTAGGATTTCAAGTGGAATCCGCACCTGCGATGGATTTTCAGCAGGTGCGACGTCGCAGATGCGACAGTGGGTCTGCAGATGCGAAAAGTCTGGGCAGAAGGTTTAAAAGTAAGGGTTCGCGATTTTAGTCTTATTTCAACATTTTGGACTCGGACGTAGGAAAATTTGGAGAGCATTTTCGAGGGGATTATTGAGGTAAGCTTCTTGTACTCGTATTTGATCATAAATCTTGATTCCCCACTGATTTCCCCACCTAATTAGCGAGATTTTGAAGTGAAATTTGGGGGTTCGGGGCTTGAGAATTGGAGAGTAGATTTTGGGGATTTGGAGGACCAAATGATGTCGTATTTTGATGAATTTAGTATGGTTAGACTCATGAGTGAATGAGCTTTCGGGTTTTATGACTTTTTTTAGATTTCGAGACGTGGGCCCGGGGGCCGATTTGAGCCTATTTCATATTTTGTCTTATAATTTCGTATTTTCTTGTAGAATTGAGTCTTCAGGCATGTATTAATTATATCGTACTTCTTGTGGATAGATTTGGGGCATTTAGATATTGATTCGAGGGAAAAAGGCCATGCGAATTAGGATTTTGCGCGGTTTGAGATAAGTAACAGTTTTAAATCTGGTCCTAAGGGTATCAAATCCCGTATTATTGGATTATGCGAGTATTTTGGAGATCACACACATTCTAGGTGACGGGCGTGTAGGCGTGCACCGTAGGAATTGAGACTTGGTCCATTCCGTGAAACTGTAAAGTTGAATAACTTGTTGCTAGCTATATGCTCTCCCTGTGTTATAGAAATTTGACTGCAAATCATATTAGAAATCATGCTTAGGCTATGTGATGGTATTATTGACACCCGCAGAGGTCGCGTACTTATTAAATGACTTGCAAATTGTTCTCTTGTACTCAGTCATGGTTTTACTTGCGTATCATATCTCAGCCTCTTCTTGATTCTTGTTGATACACTATGTTATCTTTGTTTGGGCCGATCTTTTTCATTTCCGAGAGCCCGAGAGACAAGAGAGGTTGATGACTAAGTGAGGCCGAGGGCCTGTCTTTGAGGTATTGATACTATGGCATGTGAGTTGTCCGTGCAGCACGTGAGTTGTCTGTGCGGTTCCACATATTGATACTATATCACGTAAGTTCCGTGTAGCACGTTAGTTGTCCGTGCGGATATAGCGCTTGGGCTGAAAGGAACCCCTCCGGAGTCTGCACACCCCCAGTGAGCGCAAGTACCTATTGAGTGTGAGTACTGAGGGCTGAGAGCCGAGTGATTTGAGTTGTTGTGACAAGTTGAGTGACTTTCCCTGAGAGGTTATACTTGTGTTTTCATTTGTTGATGCACTTAGTTGCTATCTGTTATTGTTGTGAAATTCCTGAAAGATTCTATATATGGATTACCTAAACTTTAACTATATAAAACTAATTGGACCTAAACTGCCAGATGCGAAAGCATGTCTATTCTTTACTGGAATTATTGAAAATGAACTGTAATTGTATAGCTCGTCACTGCTTCTCAGTTCCTTATTTATTTCTGTTACTTATTGAGTTGGTTGTTCTCATGCTACACCCTGCACTTCATGTGCAGATCCAGGTATGTTTGATCATGGAGGTCGTTGAGTTCATGCGCGATCGAGTACCAGGGACTAGGAGGTAGCTACCGGCGTCCGCATACCTTGTCTCTCTTTCTATGTTTTCTTTCTTTCCTGTATTGATAATTAGACACTGTTTTGATTATACTGGATATCTAGATGCTCATGACTTGGTGACACCCCGATGTTTGGGGCTATTTTTCCGTATTTTATTTTGAATTCAACTCTGGTTTTTGTAAAAATTTCTAGTATGAAAAAGCTTTGAATTATCCTTTTTATGAAATATTGAAGTATTTTGAAAGGTCGGCTTGCCTAGTATCATCGATAGGCGCCATCACGACAGGCTGGAATTTTAGGTCGTGACATGTTGGTATCAGAGCCTTGGTTACATAGGTCTCACAAGTCATGAGCAGGTTTAGTAGAGTCTTGTGGATCGGTACGAAGACGTATGTAGTTATCTTTGAGATGCTTCTGAACCCTTAGGAAATTTCACGTTCTTGAATTCTTGTCGTGCGAATCTTTTGATTCTGGTAACTAAATTTCTGTTCTAATTCTCTCACAGATGGTGAGAATGCGTACTACGGGGCAGGATGGACAGCCACCGGTACCATAAGTCAGGGCCGCAAGATGTCGAGGCCGCGGTAGGGGCAGAGGTGCAGCTCGCACCGCAGCTAGGGAAGCACCTGCAGATCCGCCAGTTGCCCCAGTTCAGGAGAAGGCTCCGGTTATGGATGAGCCTGTGGGACCAGCTCAAGCATCACCCATGCCCATTGTGATTCCAGGCCTTCAGGAGGCCTTAGCTCAGATTCTGACCGTGTGTACCAGTCTTGCTCAGGCAGTCTCTGCTCTGGCTGCAGCAGCCACTTCTCAGGCCGGGGGAGGTGCTCAGACTCTGCCGCCCGCACACCAGAGCACAAGGTACAGGGATTCCAGACACCGGGGGAACCACCAGCCCAGTCGGTTGCAGCTTCTCGAGACTATGTGCTTCCTGTCATGCCTGATGATGAGCAGCGTCGATTGGAGAGGTTTGGGAGACTCCAGCCTCCATCTTTCAGCGGTGTCGAGGGAGAGGATGCACAGGGCTTCTTGGATAGGTGCCAGAGGATACTCTGTACCGCAGGTATTCTAGAGGCCAGTGGGGTCTTGTTCACTACTTTGCAGTTCTCTGGGGCTGCCTTTAGTTGGTGGGAGTCTTACGAGAGGTGTAGGCCGGTCGGCGCAGCACCCCTTACATGGCAGCAGTTCTCCAGTCTATTCCAGGAGAAGTTTGTGCCACAATCCCGCAGAGAGGTGCTACGCAGGCAGTTCGAGCAGCTTCATCAGGGTGATATGTCTGTGACCTAGTATGAGATGAGATTTTTAGAGTTGGTCTGTCATGCTATCTGGTTGGTTCCCACACACAGGGAGAGGATCAGGAGGTTCATAGATGGCCTCACTTTTCAACTGCAATTGCTTATGACTAGAGAGAGAGTGACAGGTGCTACTTTCGACTATGTTGTCGACAATGCTCGCCAGATTGAGATTTTTCGCAGCCAGGAGCGGGTTGAGAGGGAGGCCAAGAGGCCTTGTGGCTAGGGTGGACTCAGCGGTGTTCCTTCTGGGGGCAGTTCCACCACGTTAGGGGTCGTCCTTTCAGACATGCTCAGACGGCTCACCCAGTTCACCGTGGTGCATCATCTGGCCACGGGTCACACAGTCATCAGCAGGGCTAGTCATTGTTTAGTGCACTACCGACGCAGAGTTTTCACCATGCCTCGTCAGCTCATGTTTCCATGGGTAGTTCCTCTGGGCATCAGGAGCAGCATTTCCGTCAGATGAGGGGTTGTTTCGAGTGTGAAGATTTTGGTCACATTAAAAGAGATTGCCCTAGGTTGTTGAGTGGGGCTCCACAGCAGAGTAGTCGGCCGATGGCACCAGCAGCTCCACCATCCGTCCATCCAGCTCGAGGCAGGGCTCAGTCAGCTAGGGGTCGCCCGAGAGGGGAAGTCGATCAAGGGGTGGCCAGACCCATTTCTATGCTCTTCCTGCCAAACCAGATGCCATTGCTTCAAATTCTGTGATTACAGGTATTGTCTCAGTTTTCCACTGAGATGCCTCTGTATTATTTGACCTTGGTTACACTTATTCATATGTGTCTTTGTATTTCGTTCATTTTTTGGATATGCCCCGTAAGTCTCTAGTTTCATCTGTTCATGTATCTACTCCGGTGGGCAAAACTATTATTATGGGCCATGTATATTGGTCATGTGTGGTGACTATTGGGGGTCTGGGGACCAGAATAGATCTTTTGCTGCTTAGTATGGTCGATTTTGATGTGATATTGGGTATGAATTGGTTCTCTCTGTGTCATGCTATTTTAGATTGTCACGCTAAGACCGTGACGTTAGCGATGCCGGGGTTCCCGAGTGTTGAGTGAAGCGATTCTATAGACTATGTTCCCAGTAGAGTGATTCCTAGTATCCTAAACATGATCTTTAACATGAGTCTCAGCTCAATTTCCTCTAACATGTGGAGGATATGTGGATAATGACATGATTATTTGATTATACAATTCCAAGGATTCAATTAATTCACAATTTATATGGTGCACGCCCACACGCCAGTCACCTAGCATGTGTGTCACCTCCATACAATTCACATTATACGTAATTCGGGAATTTATACCCTCAGAACCAAGTTTAAAAGTGTTACTTACCTCAAGCCGTGTAATTCTTTATTCCAATATGTCTTTGCCTCGTGAATCAGCCTCCGAACACCTCGAATCTAGTCACAATTAATTCGATACAGTCAACACAAATTATAGGAATTAATTTCATACGAAAATACTAATTTTCTAACAAAATCCGAAATTCAACTCAAATATTGTCAATGGGGCCCATGCCTCGAAACCCGATAAAAGTTAAAAAAAAATATGAATGCTCATTCAACCACGAGTCCAACCATACCAAATTTACCAAATTCCGACATCAACTCGACCTTCAAATCCTCAAATATTATTTTCAAATCCCTAGGCCCAAATCCTCGAATTACACCTCAAAAATACGTAATCTAGTCGGAATAATCGATGATAATTCAAGCTTATTGACTAAAAATGATCACAAGTGACTTACCTCAAGATTTCTCGTGAATTCTCTCTGAAAATTTGCCTCAACCCATATTGGAAATGTCCAAAAATGCTAAAACCCTGCAACCCCTCTGATTTTATTCTGTTCGCGGCCTTTCGCATATGTGGCTCACTTGGCCACATCTGCGGTCATACTTTTGCAGTTAAGTTTCCACATCTACGACAAACCTTCGCTTCTGCGGACTCGTTTCTGTGAAGAAGCGTCCGCCCAGTCCCTCCTTAGCCCAAGCCGCATCTGTGACTATTTTGTCGCTTCTACGAGGTTTCATCCGCTTCTGCGATACCAGGCTTGCTTCTGCGAGCTCACACCTGCGAGAAAATGTCCGCAGGTGCGATTGCACCAGAAGGCAAAAAATTTCAGATTTTCTCTAAGTCCAAATTTTGATTCGTTAACCATTCTAAACTCACCCGAGGCCCTCGGGACCTCAACCAATTATACCAACAAGTCCTAAAACATCATACGAACTTATTCGAGGCCTCAAATAACATCAAACAACGCTAAAAACACTAATCATACCCCAATTCAAGCTTAATGAAAGTAAGAAGTTTGACCTTCTGCATTCGATGCCGAAACCTATCAAATCAAATCCGATTGACCTCAAATTTTACACATAAGTCATAAATGACATAACAGACCTATGAAAAATTTCCGAATTGGATTCCGACCCCCATAACAAAAAGTCAACTCCCGGTCAAACTTCCAAACTTTCAATTTCATATTTTTGACATTTCAAGCCTAATTTAACTACGGTCTTCCAAATAATTTTTCGGACACACTCCTAAGTTCCAAATCACCACGAAGTTATTGGAATCATCAAAACTCTATTCCGGAGTCGTTTACACATAGGTCAACATTCGGCCAACTATTTCAACTTAAGCTTTAAATCTTGGAACTAAGTGTTCCAAAAAAACAAAAACCTCCCCAACAAGTCACATAATTATAATTGAACACAGGATAAGCAGTAAATGGGGGAACGGGGTTGTAATACTCAAAACGTCCGGCCGAGTCATTACATGCACTCCTTATTCAATTTTGATATTCATCCATTAAATCTTATTTAAATCCACATGTTAAGATTCAGATACTAATCAATTAAATTAAATTACTGACAATTTAATTTATTGATTACTTTCTTTAGACTTTCGCTTAACTTATTTCATGTGTCGGATACAAAATTCACCGGACAGGTTTACACATAAAAACTTATAAGCTTTCATAAAGGTGTATCATCAATCGCTAAACCGAGACATGCATTCCATCAACTAAATATTACTTCGCCAATGTACATTATTATTATCCAATTTATCAGGCATATTGACCAACGAAAGGATCTCGCCTTTTAATAAATCAAAATAACAATAAGATACATAGCTAATAATAATTATATCAAGATTAAGAGTATAAGTACATTTAATGGCTAGAGAGTTTATTTTATTAAGAAAGTATAAAATACTTATCTCTACTTGGTCCGTTCAATACATACAAAATATACCAGCATAAGAAGTTGAAATTAAACCATTCTCATAATTAAGATAAATTATATTTAATCTTGTACTACAATCATCCATGATGGTTTTTCCAATTCCATCATTAGATTGTGAACTTAAACTTTAAACTTATAAGGACAGATGATTTAATCTTCTGTGTATAAGCTAAACTCTATACACTAAATCATCTACTATATAAGAAAAGGACACATACAAATATATGATCTATTTAAAACTTTATTAAAATAGAATAAATAATTATTTCATAATAAATACTATATCTAAACCAAACCCATGGTTAATAGTATATATCCTAACAATCTCCCACTTAGACTTTTAACTATGACAATTGTTAGAATATACTATATCCAAACGTATGGTTAATAGTATATACCCCAACAATCTCCCACTTAGACTCATAATTATGCATCTATAATTTTCTCAGATATTCTTTTTACATGACTATTAAAAGTCTTCACCAAATAAGGTTTGATTAAAGAATCTTGCCAAGTTATTTTTTGATGCAATCTTTGTCTAGTAGTTCTTTGTCGTCACTATCTAGTTTGGTATTAAACTCTTCAGGGATCATGTTACCAAATATATCCTAAGAGTGTATACCGAACTATGATTTTCCTTAGTATTCTCCCACTACGACGAAGTACTACCAATATTACCATCATTACCTTACGGTATTGAAATATTAGCGACTTTTTGCTATAACGTTCACTGTTCAAACATTACTCCCACTCGGTAAAGGCATATTCTACCTATTAATATTTTCCCACTACTTAAATGCAATGGAACGTCAATTACGACGTTTTGGGTTTTGATGTTCCTGAACATCTAGTTATTTCTTTGCCTAATTTCTATAAAACTAGTCTACTTCTAGGAACATGATTTATTAAGTAGTCCTTATCTAGAAAACTGCATTTATTTTAACAATTATTTTATTTTCTTTACGATAATAAAAGAAACCTCCAATCGTTTTCTTGGATATTCAATAAACATGCACCTATACATTCTTAGTTCCAACTTACATATCCATTTTCCCTTTCAACACATATGCTGGACAATCCTATATCTGAACATGCCGCAGACTGAGCTTACATTTAGTCCACAGTTCTATAGATGTCACGGGTACTAACATAGAAGGAACTAAATTCAGAATGTAATTTGCAGTTTCTAGGAAATATTCCAAAAACGAATAAGGCAAATCTGAATAACACTTCATTAATCTATCCATGTCCAAAAGAGACTTATTTTTTCTTTCTACCACACCATTCTATTATGAGTTTACGGTATGGACAATTGATATGCAATCCCTTATTCTAATAAGTAATAAAAGAACTCCTTAGAGAGGTGCTCGCCACTATAAATCCAAATGCAGTAACTTAGTATATTTCCTTGGTGCTTCTCTGTTTCAAGTCTTAAAAACCTTGAATTACTTAAATTATTAAGACTTACGGTGCATCAAATAAATATATTAATATTTTGAGTAATCATTTATGAACGTCACAAAAATACTCAAAATTATCTCTTACTAGTATATTCATTTAACCATACAAATTAGAAAGGATCTATTCTAGCTTATACAACAACAACAACAACAACCCAGTATAATCCCACTAGTGGGGTCTGGGGAGGGTAGTGTGTACGCAGACCTTACCCCTACCCTGGGGTAGAGAGGCTGTTTCCAAATGACCCTCGGCATCCTTCCCTCCAAGAACTCCCCACCTTGCTCTTGGGGTGACTCGAACTCACAACCTCTTGGTTGGAAGTGGAGGGTGCTTACCATCAGAGCAACCCACCTTGTCACTAGCTTTATTTCCTATTGAAAGAAAACATCCTTTAGTCAAATTTCCTTCCAAACGGGATCCACAAGTTGGTAGTGTCTCTACTTTCAATGAACCTTAAGGTCCCTCCTTGACCAACTTGAAATCCTATCCAGATTAATATGACTTAGACAAAAGTGCACAAATAAGTTTTACTCAATTTAAAAAACATATTCTCTTATGAGGTTGACTAATATTGTCCTGTTCAGGAGAGACATTAATATAAAATAGCAAGAGATAAAATATTTATCAAGCTCAATAACTCAAGAGTTATTCGAAACATAAAACAAATATCCATCTCCTATTTTGCTCAGAAATCGAAATTAAATTCCTTCTAACAAAAGGTACATATATTGAATCATTTAAATTAATATCTTATCACTATCAAAAGAAAATTTTAACAAGTAATACGACAAATTGCATAAAGTCATTGTGGAGTTGAGATAAAAATATTAAATAGATCATAATAAGTCAAAACACTGAATAATAAAATTCAGACTGCATTCAATATTTATATACATACATGCATCTCGAATAATAAATTTCGATGGGAAAAGAATCATTCATGCAAAGTATATTATATAATGCAAGAATTATACAATCCAAAAATAAATAGAACCAACTCAGATGGAGAGTATACTATTATTTTCAGTCAATTGTATATAACCATTTAATACAAAAATTTTAAACACACTACACATATATGTATTCATACATCTTGAATAGCAATTTCGATGGGAAAAGAACTACTCATGCAACATACATATGTAATGCCAGATTATTCACTCCAATAATTAAAACAGACCCAACTGAGATGGAGAGTATACTATTATTTTCAGTCAATTGTATATAACCATTTAATACAAAAATTTTAAACACACTACACATATATGTATTCATACATCTTGAATAGCAATTTCGATGGGAAAAGAACTACTCATGCAACATACATATGTAATGCCAGATTATTCACTCCAATAATTAAAACAGACCCAACTGAGATGGAGAGTATACTGTTAATTTAAGTCAAGTGAACATTATAATTAATAGCTCTAGTTCCATTGATCTAACATGTATACTCGGATGGAGAGCAAGTACACGATATCAATTACTACTATTTCACCTAGTGAGCTTATAATGAATTTATCTGATATGGAGGAAGACCTAAAGTCAATGCGTAAATTTATTACCCACTTGAAATTAATAGTGGAAGACCAAAGAAATATATTTCTATCATCACTTAATCATGATTGTATTTTAATTACAAAATTGATTCAACCCTTAAACTCGGATAGAGAGTCAATACAAGTTATCAATAACTAGTAACTATACCCAGTGAGTTCATAATAAATTTATCCGATATGAAGAAAGACCTAAAGTCAACGCATAAATTTATTATCTCACTCTAAATAAAAAGTGGAGACCATAGGGGTTAATTCCTATCACCACTTGATCATAACCATAAACTTTTCTCTATGGATTAAGTTTCATAATTTAAAAAATTGCTCAAAACCCTATTTAAACAGTCTTGAAATGCTAAAATTAACGTTTTTCACTACATAGTAGTGAGTATTAATCATTGGGTTGTTTCTGATAGACTTACCAAATTTCAAATCAATCAGAGACCGTTAAAATCATAATCTCCAAAACCGCAACCAAATTTGAAAAATTACCATTTTAAGCATTTTTTTAAGAATTAACAATATGACTTACATGCTTATCACATACCAATTCATGTCAAATCAATATGTGTTATCATGTTCCAGATTAGACATAAATAAAATGACAAAAAGAATGACTTTTCATATGTAAATCACATTTTAATATGTAAATCATGAATTAAAACCAAATTAAAATTATTAAGAAATAATTTCCAGAAAATAGAAAAGCGTCCAAAACACAATCTAAACAATCACAAAACGCGGAAAAACAACATGATTCACTACATAAAAGTGAGTTTTTCCCACGTCATTTCCGATAGACCCACCAAAGTTTGGCTCAATCGAAGTCTGTCAATGTCACGACCAAAAATCCCACCACAGGCGTCGTGATGGCACTTAGTCTTTAAGACTAGGTAAGTCGAGTACAATTATATCTTTATAACGACCCGGCCGGTCGTTTTGAGTGTATTAGCTCCGATCCCCTATTTACTATTTTTTCCGTATCTTTTTATGTTTATGTGACTTGTCGGGAGGTCTTGTTTTTGATTTCAGAGTGATTTGGGACACTTAGTCCCTAAAATAGAAGCTTAAGTCTTAGAATTTTGATTGTAGTTAGAATTGTATGAAGACGACTCTGGAATGGAGTTTTGTTGGTTCTATTAGCTCCGTTGGGAGATTTTGGTCTTAGGAGAGTGTCCGGACTGTGAATATGAGGTCTGTAGCTAATTTAGGCTTGAAATGGCGAAAGTCAAAATTTTGAAAAATTTGACCGGGGGTGATCTTTTTATATCGGGATCGGATTTCGATTCTGGAAGTTGGAGTAGCTTTGTAATGTTGAATATGACTTGTGTGCAAAATTTGAGGTCAATCGGACGTGGTTTGGTATGATTCGGCATCGTTTATAGAATTTGGAAATTTCGAAGTTCATTAAGTTTGGATTGGAGAGTGATTCATGTTTTTGATGTTATCTGAGGTGGTTTGCGGATTTGACTAAGTTCGTATAGTGTTTTGGGACTTGATGGTATGTTTGATTGAGGTACCGGGGGCCTCGGGTGAGTTTCGGGTGGTTAACGGGTTATTTTTGGACTTTGGTTGATGGTTGATATCTGTTGGTGTATATTTTCTGGTTTCCTCTTACGCGTTCGCGAGAGGAACCTCGCATTCGCGAAGGGTTAATGTGAGCTGGAAAGATTTTGTTCTTCGTGTTCGCGAAGAAGAGGACACGAACGTGAAGGTTTGGTATGCGTGTGCATCGCGAAAGCGTAAGTGGTGTCGCGTTCGCGAAGAGAAGTGAGGCAGCTGGGGACCCCAGGTCTTTGGTCTACGCGTTCGTGATGTATGGGTTGCGTTCGCGATGAGTTGAGCTTATAAAGCTTCGCGTTCGCGAAGAGTAAACTGGGAGGCAGTTTGAGATGGCCTACGCGAACGCGAGAGGTCGATCGCGTTCGCGAAGAAGGAAATCTGGGCAGACAGTATTAATTTCAAAAACGAGGGTTTGAACCCATTTTACATATTTTGATCTAGATAACACGGAATTGGGCGATTCTTGAAGGTATTTTTGTGGATTTGATTGGGGTAAGTGATTCCTATGTGGTTTTGGTTAAATCCCATGGTTTCATCTTTAATTTTATCATCTAATTTGTGATTTGGGGTGAGAAATTGGGGAAAAGAGGAAGAACTCTTGAATTAGAATTTTGAGGTTTTGAATGAGATTTTGTTATTGGATTGGACAGGTTTTGGTATGGTTAGGCTCGTGAGTGAATGGGCTTTCGGGTTTTATAACTTCAATCAGATTTTGAGACGTGGGCCCGGAGGCCGGTTTGAGTCTATTTCGGATTTGGCTTATAATTTCGTATTTTTCTTGTGGAATTGATTCTTTTAGCCTATGTTAATTATATTGTACTGCTAGCGGCTAGATTCAGGGCGTTTGGAGATTGATTCGAGGGGCAAAGGCATTGCGGAGTAGGATTTTGCATAGTTTGAGGTAAGTAACAATTTTAAATCTGATCTTGAGGGTATGCAACCCCCGATTATTGTATTATGTGAGTATTTTGGAGGTGACGCACATGCTAGGTGACGGGCGTATGGGCGTGCACCGTGGGAATTTGGACCCGGTCCATTCTGTGAAACTGGAAAGTTGAATAAGCTTGTTATTAGCTTTGTGCCTTTTCTGTGCTAAAGAAATCTGACTGTGAGTCATGCTAGAAATCATGCTTAGGCTATGTGTTGGTGCTGTATAGACCCCCAGCGGTCGTGATACCTGTTGAACCAAAAGCTTATTGTTACTTGTACTCAGTCACAGTTTACTTGTTTATTTTATCTCAATCTCTATTGCTCATTATTGATGTATTATATCATTGTTGTTTGGGCTAATTTCATGATTATTGAGAGCCCGAGAAACTGGAGAGATTTATGACTGAGTGAGGCCAGGGGCCTTATTGTGAGATATTATATTATAGCATGTGAGTTATCCGCACAACACGTGAGCTGTTCGTGCAACACGTGAGTTGTCCATGCGGATCCAGATATTAATACTATAGGACATGAGTTGTCCGTGTAGCACGTGAGTTATCCGTGCGTATCCAGATATTAATACTATAACATATGAGTTGTCCATTCGGATTATAGCGCTTGGGATGTAGGAGCGCCTCCGGAGTCTGCACACCCTCAGTGAGCACATGTACCTATTGAATGTGAGTACTGAGGGCTGTGAGTCGAGTGATTGAGCTGTTGTGATGAGTTGAGTGTTTGTTGCCCTTAGAGGATGTACTTGTTTGTCATTTGTTGATGCACTTAGTTGCTATCTGTCATTGTTGTGAAATTTCTGAAAGATTCTATATTCGGATTACCTGCACTATAATTGTATAACTGATTTGACTTGAACTGCCGGATTTGAAAGCATGTCTATTCTTTTTGGAATTATTGAAAATGAACTGTATTTGTATAGCTCCTCACTACCTTCTCAGTTCCTTATTTATTTTTATTACTTGCTGAGTTGGTTGTACTCATGCTACACCCTGCACTTCATGTGCAGATCCAAGTGTGTTTGATCACGGAGTTCATTCAGTTCGTGCGCGATCGAGTATCGGAGACTATGAGGTAGCTGCCGGCATCCGCAGACCTTGTCTCTCCTTCTATGTTTTCTTTCTTTTATGTATTGATACTTAGACACTATTTGTATTAGACCGGATATCTAAATGCTCATGACTCAGTGACACCCCGATGTCGGGCTATTTTTCTGCACTTATGCTTTGTGTTTTACCCCATTTTTATGAAAGACTCCGGTTATTTTTAAATATATTAATTCATTTCTGTTAAATGTTGGAAGTGTTTTGGAGATGTCGACTTGCCTAGTATCACGATAGGCGCCATCCCGACAAGTTAGGTTTTGGGTCGTGACAAGTTGGTATCAGAGCCTAGGTTACATAGGTCTCACGAGTCATGAGCGGGGTTAGTAGAGTCTTGTGGATCGGTACGGAGAGGTCTCTACTTATCTTCGAGAGGCTGCAGAACCCTTAGGAAAAACTTCACATTCTTGAATTCTTGTCCTGCGAATATGTTGATTATGTTGACTAAACATCTGTTGTTTCATTCTCTCATAGATGGTGAGGACTCGTACTACGGGGCAGGACGGACAGCCACTGGTACCACCAGCCAGGACCGCGAGAGGCCGAGGTCATGGTGGAGGTAGAGGTGCAGCCCGCACCGCAGCTAGGGCAGCACCTGTAAATCCACTATTTTCCCCAGTTCAGGAGCAGGCTCCAGTTGTGGACGAGCCTTTGGGACCAGCTCAGGCACCACCCGTGCCCATTGTGGTTCCAGGCCTTCAGGAGGCCTTAGCTCAAATTCTGACCGCGTGTACTAGTCTTGCTTAGGCGGTCTCTGTTCCGGCCCAGCAGCCACTGCTCAGGCTGGGAGAGGCGCTCAGACTCCCACCACTCGCACACCAGAGTAGGTGGTACAGGGATTCCAGACACCGGGGGCACCACCAACCCAGCCAGTTGCCGCTGCTCAGGATTATGTTGTTCCTGTTATGCCTGAGGATGAGCAGCATAGATTAGAGAGGTTTGGGAGGCTCCAGCCTCCATATTTCAGTGGTGCAGAGGGAGAGGATGCACAGGGTTTCTTGGACAGGTGTTAGAGGATACTCCGTACGGCAGGTATTCTGGAGACTAGTGGGGTCTCGTTCACTACTTTTCAGTTCTCTGGGGCTGCCTTCAGTTTGTGGGAGGCTTACGAGAGCCGTAGGCTGGTCGGCGCAGCACCCCTTACATGGCAACAGTTCTTCATTCTTTTCCTGGAGAAGTTCTCAGTCCCGCAGAGAGGAGCTACGCAGGCAGTTCGAGCATCTTCGTCGGGGTGATATGTCTGTGACGCAGTATGAGATGAGATTTTTTGAGTTGTCCCGTCATGCTATCCGGTTGGTTCCCACAGACAGGGAGAGGATCAGGAGGTTAATAGATGTCCTTACTTTTCAGCTACGATTGCTTATGACCAGAGAGAGAGTGTTTGGTACTACTTTTGATGAGGTTGTCGACATTGCTCGTCAGATTAAGATGGTTCTCAGCCAGGAGCGGGTTGAGAGGGAGGCCAAGAGGCCTCGTGGATAGGGTGGATTTAGCGATGTTCCTTCTGGGGGTAGTTCCACCACGGTAGAGGCCGTCCTTTCAGACATGCTCAGACGGCTCGCCCAGTTCACCGTGGTGCATCATCTGGCCATGGGTCACACAGTCATCAGCAAGGCCAATCGTCATTTAGTGCACTACCAGCACAGAGTTCTCACCATGCCTCGTCAACTGAGGCTTTCTCGGGTAGTTCCTCGGGGCATCAGGAGCAGCAGTTCCGTCATAGGAGGGGTCGTTTTGAGTGCAGCGATTTTAGTCACATTAAGAGAGATTGCCCTAGGTTATTGAGTGGGGCTCCACTGCAGAGTAGTCGGCCGATGGCACCAGCACCAGCAGTTCCACCATCCGTCCAGCCAGCTCGGGGTGCGGCTCAGTCAGCTAGGGGTCGCCTAGAGAGGGAGGCCGATCATGGGGTGGCCAGGCCCGTTTCTATGCTCTTCCTGCCAGACCAGATGCCATTGCTTCAAATGTTGTGATTACAGGTATTGTCTCAGTTTGCCATAGAGATGCCTCTGTATTATTTGACCCTGGTTCCACTTATTCATATGTGTCTTCGCATTTCGCTCATTTTCTGGATATGCCCCGTAAGTCTCTAGTTTCATCTGTTCATGTATCTACTCTGGTGGGCGATACTATTATTGTGGACCATGTATATCGGTCATATGTGGTGACTATTGGGGGTCTGGATATCAGGGTAGATCTTTTGCTACTTAGTATGGTTGATTTTGATGTGATATTTGGTATGGATTGGTTGCCTCCATGTCATGCTATTTTAGATTGTCACGCTAAGACCGTGACGTTTGCGATGTCAAGGCTGCCGAGAGTTGAGTAGGGCAGTTCTATAGACTATGTTCCCGGTAGAGTGATTTCATACTTGCAGGCTCAGCGGATGGTTGAGAAGGGTTGTCTATCCTATTTGTCATTTGTGAGGGATGTTAGTCTAGAGGTCCATGTTATTGATTCTGTTCCTGTGGTGTGTGATTTCCCGGATGTGTTTCCTGCAGACCTGTCGGGCATGCCGCCTAACAGGGACAATGACTTCGGTATTGATCTGGTGCCGGGCACTCAGCCCATTTCTATTCCACTTTATCGTATGGCACCGACAGAGTTGAAGGAGTGGAAGGAACAGCTTAAGGAACTCTTGATAATGTGTTTATTCGGCCTAGTGTGTCACCTTGGGGTGAACCAGTTCTATTTGTAAAGAAGGATGGTACTATGAGAATGTGCATTGATTACAGACAGTTGAATAAGGTCACAATCAAGAACAAGTATCCTTTGCCGCGTATTGATGATTTGTTTAACCAGCTTCAGGGAGCTATGTTGTTCTCCAAGATTGATTTGAGGTCAGGGTATCACTAGCTCAAGATTCGGGACTCAGATATTCTTAAGACAGCTTTCAAGACCCGATATGGCCATTATGAGTTCCTTGTGATGTCTTTTGGGCTGACCAACACCCCAGCAGCGTTCATACATTTGATGAACATTGTGTTTCAGCCTTATATCGACTCGTTCGTTATTGTATTCATTGATGACATCCTGCTATACTATCGTAGCCAGGAGGAGCATGCTCAGTATCTGAGGATTATGTTACAGCGATTGAGGGGGGAGAAGCTTTATGCAAAGTTCTTCAAGTATGAGTTTTGGCTTAGTTTAGTGGCGTTCTTGGGGGACATGGTGTCTAGTGAGGGTATTCAGGTGGATCCGAAGAAGATAGAGGCAGTGCAAAATTGGCTCACACCGTCCTCATCCACGGAGATTCTGAGCTTTCTTGGGTTGGCAGGCTATTATCGTTGTTTTGTAGAGGTTTTCTCATCTATTGCATCGCCCTTGACCAAATTTACCCAAAAGGGTGCTCCTTTCAGGTTGTCGGAGGAGGGCGAGGAGAGCTTTCAAAAGCTCAGGACTGCTTTGACCACGGCTCTAGTTCTAGTCCTACCATCAGTTTCTGGTTCTTACACAGTGTATTGTAATGTCTCACGGATCGACATTGGGTGTGTTCTGATGCAGAAGGGTAGAGTGATTGCTTATGCCTCGCGCCAGTTGAAGCCCCATGTGAAGAACTATCTTGTCCACGACCTTGAGTTAGCAGCTATTGTTCACGCCTTGAAGATTTGGCGGCACTATTTGTATGGGGTCCATTGTGAGATTTACACTGATCATCGGAGTTTGTAGAATCTGTTCAGACAGAAGGATCTTAACTTGCGTCAGCGGAGGTGTTGGAGCTTCTTAAGGACTATGATATCACTATTTTGTACCATCACGGGAAGGCCAATATGGTGGTCGATGCCTTGATTCATCGGGCGGAGAGTTTGGGGAGCTTAGCATATCTTCTAGCAGGAGAGAGGCTACTGGCATCAGATGTTCAGGCCTTAGCTAGCCAGTTTGTTAGATTGGATATTTCTGAGCCGAGTCGAGTATTGGCTTGTGTGGTCTCTCGGTCTTCTCTTTATGATCGTATCAGGGAGCGCCAGTATGAGGACCCTCATCTTCTTGTCCTTAAGGACACGGTCCAGCACGGTGATGCTAAGAAGGTCACTATTGGGGATGATGGTGCATTGAGGATGCAGGGCAGGCTATGTGTGCCCAATGTAGATGGTTTGCGTGAGTTGATTCTTTGGGAGGCTCACAGTTCGCGGTATTCTATTCATCTGGGTGCCGCGAAGATGTATCAGGACTTGAGACAGCATTACTGGTGGACGAGAATGAAGAAGGACATAGTGGAGTATGTAGCTCGGTGCCTAAATTGCTAGCAGGTGAAGTATGAGCATCAGCAACCAGGTGAGTTGCTTCAGAAGTTAGAGATTCCGGAGTGGAAATGAGAGCGGATCACTATGGATTTCATTATTGGGCTCCCACGGACTCAGCGGAAGTTTGATGCAGTTTGGGTGATTATAGACTGGCTGAAGAAGTCAGCTCATTTCATTCCTGTGATGACCACCTATTCTTTCGAGCAGCTGGCTCGAGTGTATATCCGCGAGATCGTTAGGCTTCATGGCGTACCGGTATCTATCATTTCCGACCGGGGTACGCAGTTTACATCATGGCTCTGAAGGGCCGTACATCATGGGTTGGGTACTCGAGTGGAGTTGAGCATAGCATTTCACCCTGAGACGGACGGACAGTCCGAGCGTACTATTCAGATATCAAAGGATATGCTCTGTGCGTGTGTGATGGAGTTTGGGGGTTTGTGGGATCAGTTCTTGCCTCTAGCAGAGTTTGCTTACAACAACAGTTACCAGTTGAGCATCCATATGGCACCGCATGAGGCTTTATATGGTAGGCAGTGTAGGTCTCCAATGGGTTGGTTCGAGCCGGGCGAGGCTAGATTATTGGGTACAGACTTGATTCAGGATGCCCTGGAGAAGGTTAGGTGATTCAGGATAGACTACGCACAGCCCAGTCCAGACAGAAGAGTTATGCGGATTGGAAGGTTTGCGATGTTGCATTCATGGTTGGAGAGTGGGTCTTGCTCCGGATGTCACCTATAAAGGGTGTTATGAGGTTAAGAAAGAAGGGCAAGCTGAGCCCGAGGTTTATTGGTCCATTTGAAGTATTGCGACGTGTTGGGGAGGTTGCTTACAAGCTTGCCTTGCCTCCCACTCTAGTAGGAGTTCATCCAGCATTCCATGTTTCTATGCTCCTGAAGTATCACGACAATCCGTCTCACGTATTGGATTTCAGCTCAGTCCAGTTGGACAAGGATTTATCTTATGTTGAGGAGCTGGTGGCGATCTTAGATAGGCAGGTTCGAAAGCTGAGGTTGAAAAATATTGCTTCTGTGAAGGTTTAGTGGAGGGGTCAGCCAGTCGAGGAGGCGACTTGGGATACCGAGCATGATATGTGCAACCGTTATCCTCATATTTTCACCACTTTAGGTATGTCTCTATGCTCGTTCGAGGACGAACGATTGTATTAAGAGGGGGAGGATGTAACGACCCGGACGGTCGTTTTGAGTGTATTAGCCCCGATCCCCTGTTTACTGTTTTTCCCGTATCTGTTTCTGCTTATGTGACTTGCCTGGAGGTCTTGTTTTTGGTTTCGGAGTGATTTGGGACACTTAGTCCCTAAAATAGAAGCTTAAGTCTTAGAATTTTGAGCGTAGTTGGAACTATGTAAAGACGACTCCAGAATGGAGTTTCGTCAGTTCCATTAGCTCTGTTGGGTGATTTTGGACTTAGGAGCGTGTCCGGACTGTGAATATGAGGTTTGTAGCTAATTTAGGCTTGAAATGGCGAAAGTTGAATTTTTGAGAAGTTTGACCGGGGTGTTGACTTTTTGATATCGGGGTCAGATTCCGATTCTAGAAGTTGGAGTAGGTCCGCAATGTTGAATATGACTTGTGCGCAAAATTTTAGGTCAATCGGACGTGGTTTGGTATGATTCGGCATCGTTTATAGAATTTGGAAATTTCGAAGTTCATTAAGTTTGGATTGGAGAGTGATTCATGTTTTTGATGTTATCTGAGGTGGTTTGCGGATTCGACTAAGCTCGTATAGTGTTTGGGGACTTGATGGTATGTTTGGTTGACGTCCTGGGGGCCTCGAGTGAGTTTCAGATGGCTAACGAATCATTTTTGCACTTTGGTTCATGGCTGATATCTGCTGGTGTATATTTTCTGGTTTCCTCTTACGTGTTCGCGAGAGGAGCCTCGCGTTCGCGAAGGGTTAATATGAGCTGGGAAGATTTTCTTTTTCACGTTCGCGAAGAAGAGGACGCGAACGCGAAGGTGTGGTCTGCGTGTGCATCGCGAACGCATGAGTGGTGTCGCGTTCGCGAAGAGAAGCGAGTCAGCTGGGGACCCTAGGTCTTTGGTCTCACATTCGCGAGGTATGGGTCGCGTTCGCGATGAGTTGATCTTGTAAAGCTTCACGTTCGCGAAGCATTGATCGCATTCACGAAGAGTAAACTAGAAGGCAGTCTGAGTTGGCCTACGCGAACGCGAGAGGTCGGTCGCGTTCGCGAAGAAGGAAATCTGGGCAGACAGTATTAATTTCAAAAATGATGGTTTGAGCCCATTTTACATATTTTGAGCTAGAGAACATGGAATTGGGCGATTCTTGAAGGGATTTTTGTGGAGTTGATTGGGGTAAGTGATTCCTACGTGGTTTTGGTTAAATCCCATTATTTCATCTTTAATTTTATCATCTAATTTGTGATTTGGGGTGAGAAATTGAGAAAAAAGAGGAAAAACTCTTGAGTTAGAATTTTGAGGTTTTGAATGGGATTTTGTTATCGGATTTGAGAAATTTTGGTATGGTTAGGCTCGTGAGTGAATGAGCTTTCGGGTTTTGTGACTTTTATCGGATTTTGAGACGTCGGCTCGGGGGTCGGTTTGAGTCTATTTCGTATTTTTGCTTATAATTTCGTATTTTTCTTGTGGAATTGATTCTTTTAGCCTATGTTAATTATATCATACTGCTTGCGGCTAGATTCAGGGCATTTGGAGATTGATTCGAGGGGCAAAGGCATTGCGGAGTAGGATTTTGCGTGGTTTGAGGTAATTAACAGTTTTAAATCTGGTCCCGAGGGTATGAAACCCCAGATTATTGTATTATGTGAGTATTTTGGAGGTGACGCACATGCTAGGTAACGGGCGTGTGGACGTGCACCGTGGGAATTAGGACCTGGTCCATTCCGTGAAACTGGAAAGTTGAATAGGCTTGTTGTTAGTAATATGCCTTTTCTGTGCTATAGATATTTGACCGTGAGTCATGTTAGAAATCATGCTTAGTCTATGTGTTGGTTCTGTAAAAAACCCAGCGGTCGTGATACCTGTTGAACCTTCCTGCTAATTGTTACTTCTAATCAGTCACAGTTTACTTGTTTATTTTATCTCAGTCTCTATTGTTCATTATTGATGCATCATATCATTGTTGTTTGGGCTGATTTCATGATTATTGAGAGCCCGAAAGACTGGAGAGATTTATGACTGAGTGAGGCCGAGAGCCTTATTGTGAGATATTATATTATAGCACGTGAGTTGTCCGTGCAGCACGTGAGTTGTCCGTGCAGATACAGATATTATACTATAGTACGTGAATTATCCGTGCAACACGTGAGTTGTCCGTGCAGATCCAGATATTGATACTATAGGCTGTGAGTTGTCCGTGCAGTACGTGAGTTGTCTGTGCGGATCCATATATTGATACTATAGCACATGAGTTGTCTGTGCGAATTATAGCACTTGGATTGTAGGAGCCCCTCTGGAGCCTGCACACCCCCAGTAAGCGCAGGTACCTATTGAGTGTGAGTACTCACGGCTGAGAGTCGAGTGATTGAGCTGGTGTGACGAGTTGAGTGTCTGTTGCCCTGAGAGGCTGTACTTGTTTGTCATTTGTTGATGCACTTAGTTGCTATCTGTCATTGTTGTGAAATTTCTGAAAGCTTATATATCTGGATTGCATGCACTGTAACTGTATAACTGATTTGACTTGAACTATCGGATTTGAAAGCATGTCTATTCTTTGCTGTAATTATTGAAAATGAACTGTATTTGTATAGCTCGCCACTACCTTCTCAGTTCCTTATTTATTTCTATTACTTGTTGAGTTGGTTGTACTCATGCTACACCCTGCACTTCATGTGCAGATCCAACTGTGTTTGATCACGGAGGTCGTTGAGTTCGTGCGCGATCGAGTATCAGAGACTACGAGGTAGCTGCCAGCGTCCGCAGACCTTGTCTCTCCTTCTATATTTTTTTTCTTTTCTGTATTGATACTTAGACACTATTTGTATTAGACTGGATATCTAGATGCTCATGTCTCAGTGACACCGCGATGTCGGGCTATTTTTCCGCACTTATGCTTTGGGTTTTACCCCGTTTTTATGAAAGACTCCGGTTATTTTTAAATATATTAATTCATTTATGTTAAATGTTGGAAGTGTTTTTTAGATGTCGTCTTGCCTAGTATCATGATAGGCGCCATCACGACGGATTAGGTTTTGGGTCGTAACAATTTTGAGCCATTTGTTTATATAGATAATCGAAACCAACAGCGAAAACAATTAAACAACCTCCCAAAACTTGTAATACAGAGTCATGAACTCTAACTGAATATATGAAATAATCTCAAGGATCGAATATACAATACTATTCGAATAAGAGATGACAGTACAATATCGATACGAGTTTAATCATACCAATTTTATCAAATTCTGATAACAAATCGACCTCCAAATCTTAAATTTCTGTTTGTTTGAAGATTTTGTAAAAATCTCAATTTCTTCCATTTGATTCACTAATAATTGATGCAAATAACCATAGAATCATAAAATATAATCAATCTTAGATATATAACACTTACCCCAATTAAGCTCGTGAAAAACCTCTTCCAGAATCGCCCAAAACCGAGCTCCAAAAATTCAAAATGGAGAAAATGACCAAACCCCCGAATATATGTTCTATCCAGGGATTTACCCTTCGCGGTCACAAAATATTCTATGCGATCTTGAAGCACAAAATTGTTACAGAACAATTTTACTCTATGCGATCGTGGCCATTGTCCTGCGATCGCGATGAACAAATTCTATTAACTCTTCCCAAACTCTTCTCAGACAGCATGTAGTGTAATAGCCATAACATTTTGTACAGAACTCTAAATAACAAATGGTTTAACTTTTTGAATACTAGACATCAAGGGCTACAACTTTTATGTTTTGATCATCTCCCAATTCTTCATAGATTGGGAGATATAAGCTTCCAAAGTCAGCCTTGTGCAGCATAAATTTCTTCTTCGCGATTTCCAAACTCTTCCCAGATAGGCTGTAGTTTATCAACCATAACCTTTTGTAAACAACTCCAAATTGAAAAAGGTTTGCTTTTCAGAAAACTGGAGACAAAGGGATGCAACTTTTATTTTTGGATTATCTCCAAATTCCTTATAGATTGCAAGATATAAGATTCCAAAGTTGGGTCAGTGCAGCAGAATTTCCTTCTAAGCGATCGCGGCCCTTCCTTCCGCGATCGCGATTCACAAGGCCTGGATTGCACTTTACTCTTCGCGGTCACGTCCCAGACCTCCGCGGTCGCATAGTACACTTCTGACACCAGTTAGCGGCAGTTCCAAAAGGCCTAAAAGTGGTCTGAAACTACCCCAAAACTCACCAGAGCCACTCGGGACCCCGTTCGAATATACCAGCAAGTCTCATAACATTATGCGAACTTACTCAAGGACTCAAATCATACATAACAACATCAAAACTACCTCGATCCTACGTATCGCAACCCAAATTCAAGCCTATGAACTATGAACTTTCAAATTTCGAAATCGATGCCGATTTATATCAAAACAACTCCGATTGACTTCAAATTTTGCACGCAAGTCATAAATGATATTACGGACCTATTTCAACTTTTAGAATCGGATTCCGACCCTGATATCGATAAAGTCAACTCCCTGTCAAACTTCTTAATTTTATTTTCCACCTTTTGCCAATTTACGTGAAAACGACCTACGGACCTCCAAATCAACATACGGACAAACGCCTAAGTCCCAAATCACCATACGAAACTATTGACATCATAAAAATTCTATTCCGGAGTCGTTTGCTCAAAGTTAAACTCCATTCAACTCTTTTCATTTAAGCTTCAAAAATTAAGGATTGTTCTTCCAATTAAATGTCGAACTTTCCAAAAACCAAACTCGACCACGCACGCAAGTCATAATACATATTACAAAGTTGCTCGGAACCTTAAGTCGTTGAACGATGTATTAATTCTTAAAACAACAAGTCGGGTCATTACAGTCAAGTTCGTTGACCTCCGAAAATACCGATAATTCGTTCAAAATCGAGTTTTGCATTTTTTTTAGGGTTTACCAAAAAAATCCAGATCATTCCAATCAAATATCAATTAAAAACTGATATCTCATGATTACAAGAATAATCCAAAAATTTTACACAGTTAATTCACAAAACAACCGTGTAGTTTTTCACAAAACCAATATACATGTAATTCAAAAACGCACATAAACACAATATTCTTGTTTCATAAAAAATCTAGTTATCTAATTATATGTGAGTGGGCTCTGATACCAATTGATGGATTATTATAAGCATCGGAAGTAATCCCAGTATCAAAATCACATGTAATCTAGGCAACTAATATAAACGAGATTTCACGGGTTACCTTTTGAAGCATGAACAAAGCTCCTCTATCACGTGAGCCTCCAGTTACATATCAACTCGATGAAATCTCCACCACTCGCACGATCACGATCTCCAAACGTTCCAAGGTCTTCTACTGTGTTACCTAAATAATATCCGAAAATTACAATTTCGTATGGGCGAAATTTCTAGGAAAATATGGCTGAAATTTCGGCCACCATGTCTTCTTCCTCTATGTGAAAAACCTTATATATTTATAGCACAAGTTTTAAGGGTTAAAACCCTTTTCCAAAACCTGTTGGATTTTCTTTTCCACCAGAAAAAGGATTCCTTTATTTCCTATTATTTAGGCACAGCAGGGACCACATAATTTAATTAACAAAGCTTTCAGTTATGGAATTAATTTTCAAAATTAATATCCACCATAATTAATTACGAATTATTCCACTAAAAATTCGTAATTGCACTCCTTATTCAATTTCGAAATTCATCCATTAAATCTTATTTAACTCCCTATGTTAAGATTCATATACTAATCAATTAAATCAAATTACTGATAATTTAATTTATTGATTACTTTCTTTAGACTTTCGCTTAACTTACTTCATGTGTCGGATACAATATCCACCGGTCGGGTTTACACATGAAAACTTATAAGTTTTCATAAAGGTGTAACGTCAATCTCTAAACCGAGACATGCATTTCATCAACTAAATATTACTTCGTCAATGTACATTATTATTATCCAATTTATTAGGCATATTGACCCACGAAAAGATCTCGCCTGTTAAATAATCAAAATAATAATAATATACACAGTTAATAATAATTATATCAAGATTAAGAGTATAAGTGTATTTAATGGCTAGAGAGTTTATTTTATTAAGCCAGTATAAAATACTTATCTCTATTTGGTCCGTTCAATACATACAAAATACTAGCACAAGAAGTTGGAATTAAATCATTCTCATAATCAAGATAAATTATATTTAATCTTGTGCTACAATCATCCATTTGTCCAATTCCATCATTAGATTGTGAACTCAAACTTTATACTTATAAGGACCGATGATTTAATCTTCCGTATATAAACTAAACTCTATACACTAAATCATCTACTATATAAGAAAAGGACACATACTAATATATGATCTATTTAAAACTTTATTAAAATAGAATAATAATTATTTCATAATAAATATTATATCTAAACCAAACCCATGGTTAATAGTATATATTCCAACAGTAACACATAAGGCAGATTGATTTGGTGGTCAGAAACTTAATCTAAGGATATCACGTCAGAATGAATTGGGACAAATTGCATAAATATATTTGAGATAAAGGTGGAAAATTGTTCTTCCATGGCTGTCCATTTTCTAGATTGACGAAGTTGGTTCATAGTTAGACGGGAAACGAAAATAATGTACTGCTAGTTATGATGGCGGAGTTTTAGTCCAAATAACATGGACAAACTCAGATGTACGTGAGTCCCAAGTGAGAAAATACAGATAGATGAGTATTTATTTCCCCCCAAGGGAAGCCTTTTGAATCCAATAACAAATTCATGGCTTCATTGATGATAATAAATTGGAATCTATTTTTGCTTATCAATTGGCAATGCCATCTTTGGCGCATGGTCAAGACACAAAAGGAAAAAGAAACAGACTATATTTGTGAAAGGTTTCAAAAGAAAAGGGTATTACAATCCTCGTGATTTTTACTCCAACTATGGAGACTAAAATCTTCGTATTTCTTTTTTTTTTTAACTCTTGCTTCGAGATTAAAATATACGTGATTTTCTACTCGTTTGTTGAGATTAAAGTCTTCGTGACTTTCTACTCGGTTTGGAGATTAAGATCTTTGTAATTTTCTACACCAATTTATTATTCGGTTTGAAGTAAAAACTTCACTGTTTATTAGATCCGGTAGTATCAGATATTACTCGGTTGGAAGATTAAAAACTTCCTTATTTATTAATTCTGATTGTGTCAGATTGGTGTGAAGATTAAAAACTTCACCGTTTATTTTGACTCTGTCGCGACACAAACAACAGCTCATGTGATTGGCTCTACAAAGTAATAGGGGTGGCAAATATGAATCTTCTTTTGAAGAAATATGTTTGGAATATGGTGTTAATCATCAAACAATGGTGATATACATGCCCTAATCCAATGGGATTGCGAAAAGAAAGAATCAATCATTAAATGAAATGATGATGCTTCGTTGATAAGTTCTAGTTTACTCCAGAACTTATGGGGGAAGCTATTCTTACAGCTAACCGAATACTCAATCGAGTTCTCCATAGTAAAACACAATCCATTCCATATGAAAAATAGAAAGGAAGAAAGCCTAACTTGAAATATTTTAAAATGTGGGGTATTTTGACTAAAGTGCAAATCCTAAACCTAAAAGGGTAGATATAGGACCGAAAATCATTGATTGTGTTTTCATTGAATATGCAACAAACTATAAAACATATCCATTTATGGTTTACAAATCAGAAAATCCAGAGATTCATATTTATATAGTGACAGAATCAGAAAATGCTGAATTCTTTGAGAATATTTATTCGTATAAAAAGGAATTTGAGTCGTCTAGTGAAAATCTAAGCGACCTCGGGAAGAATTATAGGAAAGTACACCTAATGAGTTGAATCCAAGACGTATCACTGTCAAAGGACAACTACTTTTTTGGATAAGATTTTCTGACATTCTTGTTGGAAGTGAGCTTCAAACTTTGAAAGAAGTTATGTCTTTGATGTTCGGTCAAAAATATGTATTTTTATATATGAATTGCCTCACATCTTACTCTATTATTGTTAGTTCTAATGTATAACGGCAATGAATTAAACTAAATTTTAGTGTTGTTATGTGTAGGAGCCAACCGGAAGTGATTTGAAAGAAAAAGGGCAAGAGGTGGAGAAAAATACACTAAGACACTGTAGAAAATATATTCACTGAAGTAGTGAGAGCTCGTTGTGAATTGCTTACGGAATTTATCTAAATGGACCAAAATGGTATGACTATATAGTGGGCCTCATGATTGTATCATTATGATGCAATGATGGAAATATGCAAAGATGTAAAGGAAGAAGAAATTAAGTGGCAATAACGTTACTGGATCTAGCACCAGTCCAGCGCCTAGCGCTGGCCTGGACCCTGCACTGAGGGATTTTTCCTATTTCGCCCCGGACTTGGTTTTTCCGGCCCTACACACCCCCAACTCGTATAAAAGGGGTCCTAAACCTATTTTTGAGGGAGGATGTCACGACCCAAAATCCACTAGTCGTCATGCCACCTAACCCAACCTGCTAGGTAGGCCAACTAATAACTATCTAATTTCAATACTATTTAACAAGACAATTAATCAAAAGAAATTATCTGAATCTTATACATTTTCCAAGGACTGGAAGTACAAATCATGAGCTTTTAAGAATAGAACTTACAAAGCTGAAATGAAATAAATACCTATTTGAATAGTACATAAACATGGTTTTATAGATCTAAGGCTACCACGAACTAGAGGCAGCTATAATCGGGACGCAAGTATATCTTCAATCCAGCTCCCATCGAGCACAGCAATATCAGCAACCAACATCTACACACAAGATGCAGAAGTGTAGTATGAGTACAACCGACCCCATGCACTCATTAAGTAACAAACCTAACCTTAGGTTGAAAGTAGTGACGAGCTAACACAAGGTCGAGTCCAATACAAACTATCCCACAACAGTTCATAACCGCATAATACAAGTAATAAAAGATGTATCTCAGAAGTAAAAATACTCAGCTCGTTCACAGTTCCAGAAAATAGTCATGCTTTTTGAGTATCTTAATGAAAACCCAAATCTTTTACCGAAAATGCCAAAAATACGAGTAAGTTTGAATACTGTAATTTTTTTAATTATCCTTTCCACAATAAATAAAATATTTCAATTTCTTTCCAGATAGCAAGTGTGAAATACCTCTCTATGCCCACATATCAATGTGTGTAAAAAATCATGAATGACGTGATACCGAGCAGTATGAGGAAAAATGCATCTCTAAGCCTCTATGTCATGTGTGTATGCCAATGCCATGTATCTCAGAGATAAATCATGTACTCACACTCTCAGAGTACTCAATCTCACTGTCTTACACTTTCCACTCATCATGCTCAACCACTCGGTACTGTATATGGCCCATACGGCCCAGGGAAGATCCATCCCGGAATATATACATACCTAACCATCAGTCACTCAGTGCCGAGGAAGACCAATCCGGCCCCATGGAGAAGATCCATCTCCAAGTATATAAATGCTTCGGACAAGATCCATGTCCAGGGAAGATCCATCCCGGAATATATACATACCTAACCATCAGTCACTCAGTGCCGAGGAAGACCAATCCGGCCCCATGGAGAAGATCCATCTCCAAGTATATAAATGCTTCGGACAAGATCCATGTCCAGGGAAGATCCATCCACCGATATAATCAATCGCGCTCACTGGGGGTGTGCGGACTCCGGAGGGGCTCCTACAGCCTAAGCGCTATCATAAGCCAAATCCAGGCATAAATCAATATGGCATGATGCGGCGTGCAGCCCGATCCTATAACTGTCACTCATAATCAGGCCCTCGGCTTCACTCAGTCATCAATCTCTCTAGTCTCACTCACGAGCTCACAATGTCATAAAACTAGCCCGACAACAATGATATGATGTATCAATAAATAACAACTCAGACTGAGATATGATATGAATGCATGAATATGACTGAGAACAAAATATCAATGAAATCAGTGAGATGACAGCAAGAAACGACCACTATGGGTCCCAACAGTATCGGCATAAAGCCTAACATGATATCTAGCATGATTGACAACTCAATTACTTTATCACATGGTGAAAACACGGATATTAATAAAATAGTACTACTATACAGTGCCATGAAAATAACAGAGTCCCAAATAACTTGGTACATGCCCACACGCCCGTCACCTAGCATATGCGCCACCTCAATACCAATCACACAACACGTATTTCGGGGTTTCATACCCTCAGCATTAAGTTTAGAAGAGTTACTTGCCTCGAACAAGCCAATTCCAACACCGAGCAAGCTAAGAGATGCTCTAAAATGCCATATCGCGCGTTCCGACCTTCGAATGGCTCAAAACTAGCCAAAAGCAACTCAAATACATCAAATAAAGCCCAAGGAAACAATTCCAAATGATAAAGATTGAATCCTTAATCAAAACCCAAAATCGGCCAAAACTCACACCTGGGCCCATGACTCGAAACCCAATAAATCTCACAAAATCCGACAACCCATTCAATTACGAGTCCAACCATACTAGTTTCACTCAGATCCGGCTCCAATTCGAAGTTCAAAACTCAAACATTCATATTATGAAACTTTAGGCCAAAACCCCCAATTTCCTCTTTAAATTCACAATCCAATTACCAAACCGAAGGTAGATTCATGAAATATAACCAAAACCGAGTAGAGAACACTTACACCAATTCATATGGTGACATTTGCTTCACAAATCGCCTCAATCTGAGCTTGGAAATGTTAAAATAAAGCCAAAAGCGCGAACCCTTGTATTTATCATTCTACCTAGCACTTTTGCACCTGCGACACATTAGTCGCTCCTGTGGCATCGCTTTTGCGACAAAAATCACGCTTCTGCGGAGAAGCATTGGAGCCTGTCTTTGCACCTGCGGTAAAATACCCACATCTGCACACTCGCAGGTGCCCGCCCAAATGTCGCTTCTGCGCTACCAACCACTTCTGCGCTGAACTCACCGCATATGCACCTTCGCAGATGCGAAGCAATCTCCGCTTCTGCAGAACCCTGCTCCCAACAATATTTCCGCTCCTGCGACCATCGCACCTGCGCAAACCAACCGCAAGTGTGGTCACATCACAACCAGCAATAGCAACATTGAAGAAAATGATCTGTAATCAATCTGAAACACGCCCGAGCCCCTCGGGACCCCGTCCAAACATACCAACAAATTCCATAACACAATACGGACCTACTCTAGGGCTCAAAACACACATAACAACATCAAAACGGCGAATCACACCTCAAATCAAAATTTATGAACTTTGAACTTTAAACTTCCACAACCGATGCCGAAACCTATCAAATCACGTCCGATTGACCTCAAATTTTGCACACAATTCATATTCTACATTATGGACCTGCTCTAACTTCCGGAATCGGAATCCAACCCCGATATCAAAAAGTCCACTCCCGGTCAAACTTTCCAAAATTTTAACTTTCGCCATTTCGAGCCAAACTCAACCACGGACCTCCAAATCACAATCCGGGTGCGCTCATAAGTCCAAAATCACCCAATGGAGCTAACAGAACCATCAAAATTCCAATCCGAGGTCAAATGTTAAAAAGTCAAACTTGGTCAACTCTTTCAAATTTAAAGCTCCCTAGTTGAGAATCATTCTTCCAAATCAGTCCCGAATAACCTGAAAACCAAAACCGACGATTCACACAAATCACAATACATCATACGGAGCGACTCACGCCCGTAAACTACCGAGCGAAGTGCAAATGCTCAAAACGACCGGTCGGGTCGTTACATTCTCCCCCACTTAAACATACGTTCGTGTTCGAACGTGCCAAGAGTTGTTCCCAAAACCATCAAATTGTCGTATAACCTTACCATGCATGTACCCGGGGGTGATCCCATATCACCCTATCCCATATAGGTTTGATAACTTAACATAACTGACATTTCTCAATTCAACCTAGTCCATAAGCCTTAGAATCCAATTTTCCAGCATCCGGAATTTCTTATAAGATTCGAATCTAGCAACCTACATGCTGCATAAATCTGAACAAACTGTACCAAACCGCAACCATCACCCAAGCTACAATCACAGAATATACCACCTAACTCAAATACCAATAGCAAAATCTCTGATCACAGTAACTTCTCAGAACAACCCAATCCCGGTAATAAACCTCATACCTAACAAAACCTCATTCTAAAACCTTCGTACACTGCTGATAATGAAAGAACATGCAGAAACGCATAATCATTCATCAAATCAACAAGCCGTGGAGCTCCCTCTCCTTCAACAAGAACTATATCTAATTCCTAAGCTGACTTCCGATATTATCCTTCCAAATATACCGCAATCAAATCCGATAGCACCCATCCTAGATCCAACGACTCCATCTTATCGGATACCAACTACTCTACTGACACGCAACACCCATACTACTCAGAGCCACAAACCGTGCAATCCATGCACCAATAAACAACAATCCAAATGTATTCAGTCACGAAAATGACTCAATCAAGAGAATTGTCCCGCAACGCAATGCTAAGAACCTATCATACACCGTAGAATCATAATACATGAATCTAACACAAAGGATCATATCTCAACATAACTCTGCCGCAATGCGCGACCCCATCCAAACACTGGCCCATATGATATATCTCGAGCCACCATGCTCAAAAACAATAACCACGCATAATTAGACATCAAGTACCCAAAGTGCATTACCTTAACCACGGAGAAGACAATGACATAATGCCACCCAAAACTCGAAAGTACATAACCAATATGCAATCAATCATGCAATACCCAACTACTCATCTCGCTCAAATTCTGCTATAAGACCACAACAGAACCGCACCATGTGTGCCTAAAACCAACGAATCACAACTCCTCATAGCATAGAAGAGTAACTCACAGAAAATTCCAGAATACGAATAAGCTCAGCAATAACCGAATGACTTATCTCTCAATAATAGCTTTATGGAGCCAACCAACCCAACTCGGTGTAGAATACACATCCTACTTGGGACTACTAATGGACCCCCAAATCAACTCCGGGCACCCACAAATAGATAAATGAACCTCTGAAAGCCTACAATTGACTGAATCATAACACATACTATCATCTGGCTAGCTTCGTCCATGACTTCGCAATCCACAACCATGAAACAGTCTGCTCCTGAGAACTCCCAGTCTCAAAATCCATAGAACACACGAGTCACCATATTTGATCCCAACTCCACTGCCATAATATCTAACACATCTCTCATACACGATCATCCTATGAGGAATACTTCTGAAATTCTTCCATGCCACATAGCAAAATTTAAATATCAGCAGTCGATCAACTAGAAGAGTGTTGCAGTACCAATGAAGTATCCATACATCAAAACACATTGCCCCCTTCTGAAATGTATACTCTCATCAAGCCATACCAAACAGTAATATCATTTACCTAGTCATCTTAATTCGTCCATGCTGCCTACGAATTTTATGACCTTCCCTTCCAAAACAGAACTGTGATCCCGCTCACGTAAATCTCAATCCCACACAACACACCGCATATACCATGCCATCATAAGAAAAGTACGAGCACTTCATAGTCCACTCCTAGTCACAATCAACTACATACTCAATTAGCCAAGGACCTTCCATTTGATTTCATCCAGGAAAAATTCACTATAAACCGCATAATCCTCACGCCAGCAAGAAAAATACCCCTCGAACCTTAGTAAAAACCATTAAGAACTCTTTGAACCCATTTGCACATAACCAAGCTATCAGAACCGATTCTCTCTAACTAAACCCAGCCATACAGGTCGCAAAACCCGAAGAGCATGGCCACGAAACACCTGTAGAGACTAGCCACATCATAAGTACCCAAAGAACCGATTATACCTATACTGTGCTGATCCAACCTACTACCACGCTATCCTTTTTCTCCTAGACCCTTCCAAATTGCCTTCAAATTGATACTTTTCCTTGCTGGAACACCACAATCCTTAACCAAAATTCACCACACAAGAGACCCTAGTATAAAACCACAACTCCCTAAGACCCATAAGCCGCCGACTTCCCTCTTAAGCACCCCAAGGCACCACAACCGAGACACCCACTCTAAAGAGACCTTATGTGAACTTAAAACTGTTTTCTTCACCTTCTTGATACTGAAATGCACAATCCACAATGATATAAAATTCCACAAGTCTCGACACCATCCAATGCAACTCCCAGTTTCTAGCCATATACAAATCTTGAAAATTCCCAATTGCTACATATAATTCCTGGATCTATTAGAACTATTCTCGAGAGTCATCCACTCTGCTCAAATCTCAATTGCACCACCCCAAACGGGCCAAATGACTAGTTCCCCATTGGCACGACGACATCTAAAGGAGTAACCCCACCTTAACGCGACCAAGAAAATTCCTACTCCATGCACACTATATCTTTCGCGAATAACCACTCCATCATTCTATGATTCCCATATACCCATAGAGTGTAATACCACCCGTATCAGAAATCCCCTTACTCGAGTCATCCTCAATCTCAACCCCTGCAGTCATAGATAGTTGATTTACCAGTATACCTCAAACCGAAACCAATACAACACATAATCGTGCAATCAACTCGTCGATAGTAGACTACCCCACTTGGCTCAAAGCCATAGATCAAAACACACAACTCACAATGCCCATACTCTATTACTGCCATAATACTGCAGTGAGATTCAACCAAATCCTTCCTGAGCTCCTGTAATGCAAACCATCTAATACTTCACATTATCTGCAAATCTCGCAGTCACCCTTGTAATAGTCAAGCCAACTTCCACAAGCGATCCAAACTCAAATTGTAACATATATCATTCACTGGTAAAAGAGAACTCTCTACAAAATATCATAAGGACCACACAACCTCAGGACGCCTCGCAGAAGATAACCCACCTGCTCTGCCTCAGAGATGAATCATGTACTCACACTCTCAGAGTACTCAATCTCACTGTCTCACACTTTCCACTCATCATGCTTAACCACTCGGTACTGTATATGGCCTATACGGCCCAGGGAAGATCCATCCCGGAATATATATATCACAAACCATCAGTCACTCAGTGCCGAGGAAGACCAATCCGGCCCCATGGAGAAGATCTATCTCCAGGTATATAAATGCTTCGGACAAGATACATGTCCAGGAAAGACCCATCCGCCAATATAATCAACCGCACTCACTAGGGTTGTGCAGACTCTGGAGGGGCTCCTACAGCCCAAGCGCTATCATAAGCCAAATCCAGGCATAAATCAATATGGCATGCTGTGGCGTACAGCCCGATCCCATAACTGTCACTCATAATCAGGCTCTCGGCTTCACTCAGTCATCAATCTCTCCAGTCTCACTCACGGGCTCACAATGTCATGAAACTAGCCCGACAACAATGATATGATGTATCAATAAATAACAACTCAGACTAAGATATGATATGAATGCATGAATATGACTAAGTACGAAATATCAATGAAATCAGTGAGATGACAGCAAGAAACGACCACTATGGGTCCCTACAGTATTGGCATAAAACCTAGCATGACATCTAGCATGATTGACAGCTCAATTACTTTATCACATGGTAAAAATACAGATATTAACAAAATAGGACTACTATACAGTGCCATAAAAATAACAGAGTCCCAAATACCTTAGTGCACGCCCACACGCCTGTCACCTAGCATGTGCGTCACCTGAATACCAATCACATAACACGTATTTCGGGGTTTCATACCCTCAGCACTAAGTTTAGAAGAGTTACTTACCACAAACAAGCCAATTCCAACACTGATCAAGCCAAGCGATGCTCCAAAATTTCATATCGCGTGTTCTGACCTCCGAACGGCTCAAAACTAGCCAAAAGTAACTCAAATACATCAAATAAAGCCCAAGGAAATAATTACAAATGATAAAGATCGAATCCTTAATCAAAATCCAAAACCGGCCAAAACTCACACTCGTGCCCGCGCCTCGGAACCCAACAAATCTCACAAAATCCGACAACTCATTCAATTACGAGTCCAACAATACTAGTATCACTCAGATCCGACTCCAATTCGATATTCAAAACTCAAAAATTCATATTATGAAATTTTAGGCCAAAACCCTCAATTTCCTCTTTAAATTCACAATCTAATTACCAAAACGAATGTAGATTCATGAAATATAACCAAAACCGAGTAGAGAACACTTACCCCAATTCATATGGTGACATTTGCTTCAAAGATTGCCTCAATCCGAGCTTGGAAATGTTAAAATGAAGCCAAAATCGTGAAGCCTTGTATTTATCATTCTGCCCAGCACGTTCGCACCTGTGGCACATTAGCCGCTTATGCGGCGTCGCTTTTGCGACCAAAATCACGCTTCTGCGGAGAAGAACTGGACCCTTCCTTCGCACCTGCTGTAAAATATCCGCATCTGCACACCCGCAGGTGCGCGCCCAAATGTCGCTTTTGCGCTGCCAACTGCTTCTGCGCTCAACTCACCGCATATGTGCCTTCGCAGATGCGAAGCAATCTCCGCTTTTGCGGAACCCTGCTCCCAATGATATTTCTGCTCCTGCTACCCCTTCGTCATTTCTGAGACCATCGCACCTGCGCAAACCAACCAGCAATAGCAACATTGAAGAAAATGATCCGAAATCAATCTGAAACACACCCGAGCCCTTCGGGACCCCATTCAAACATACCAACAAGTTCCATATCACAATACGGACCTACTGGAGCCCTCAAAACACACATAACAACATCAAAACGATGAATCACACCTCAAATCGAAATATATGAACTTTGAAGTTCAAACTTCCACAACCGATGCCGAAACTATCAAATCACGTCTGATGGACCTCAAATTTTGCACACAAGTCACATTCGACATTACGGACCTGCTCTAACTTCCGTAATCGGAATCCGACCCCGATATCAAAAGGTTAACTCCCAATCAAACTTTCCAAAATTTCAACTTTCGCCATTTCTAGACCAATTCAACCATGGACCTCCAAATCACAATTCGGGCGTACTCCTATGTCCAAAATCACCCAACAGAGCTAACGGAACCATCAAAATTCCAATCGGAGGTCAAATGTTAAAAAGTCGAACTTGGTCAATTCTTTCAAATTTAAAGCTCCCTAGTTGAGAATCATTCTTCCAAATCAGTCTTGAATAACCTAAAAACCAAACCGATGATTCACACAAATTACAATACATCATACGGAGCTACTCGTGCTCGTAAACTACCGAGCAAATTGTAAATACTCAAAACGATCGATCGGATCATTACAGAGGACGACGTTTTTTAGAGTAACTCTTGACCAAGGGAGAGCACAAAGACGTCGTGGAGGCCGGGTTTCGTCTTTTCTTTCACCAAACTTAGTAATTTTTATGTTTCTTTGTATGATTTGTTGTTTTTCTATCATGTCTATGTGGATCTAAACTTCACGTCCTAGGGTTGAGGTTCTTCCATGACTATTATTATTCGAATATTGATTTTAATTTTGTTAGGTTATTTATTCAATTTTGCACTTAATTATTTGACTACTTGATCATCAATTGAATACTATCTACGAATCTATAATTGAACTCGAAAGTGGGAATTCTAGATTACATATAGGATTGAGTAGAGCAAGTTCGTGAACTTGGGCATCGGGGAACGAATTCGTGGTTAGGATAGACATATACCTAATTGCCTTGCTTGGTTGATTTACATGAATTATAAATACGTTCTTGTTAGTTATAATTCCATAGACACATAGGCGTTAGATTAGCTTGAATAGACGAGTAAGAACTCGACAGATTCTTATGATCAATATTAACCATGTTAACCAATAAACTAGATAAATTAGTTAGTCAATTCAATTGAAGAATACAATAGGAATGTTAGATACTCCATAACCCTAGATCGTTTTCATCACATTGATAATATAAAAATCTGTTCTTCCTCTGTTGAAAGTTCATTAGTTATTTTCTTTTTAGTTTAATTACTTTAGCATCACTACTTTTGGGTTTAATCTTTGTTTAGATAATTAAGATAGTCTAATTTAGTTAATAGTTAATCACAATTCCTCGTGTGTTCGACATCCGACTTTTAGTCACTTTATTACTTGACGACCGTGTATACTTGCATATGCGTTTGGCCGCAACAAGTTTGGCGCCGTTGCCGGGGACTTAGAAATTAGCTATTTTTCTAGATTAGACTTTTACTTTTATTTTTAAAAGTTTTATTTTTTCTGTAAATATTTTTATTTTTATAATTATTTGATATTTTCTCTTAGTGTATTTTTAGTTCTCTGATCATGACATCTGGGGATGAAATATATGGAGATAAAATGATTAATGAAGAAGGTTGGTGACGGAAGACTTTTATGGCTCGTAATTTTGGGGTTGTCATAACCTGACCTCTTGGATGTCTGAATTTGAATATGGAAGTAAGGGTTGGTATTGTGACGAATATTATCGATTAAGAAAATATGAGAAACGACATTGTTTACTAATAACGTTGGTGAATTATTGGTCTAAGGAGAGAGTTGATCTTGCACAAGAAATTGACAGGTTTGGCTTAGTTGTGCACAACTTGGATGCAGATTTGAGTGCAAAGGTTGATGCGTGTAATGCCCAACAATTTAGTGATGAGTCGTGTGAAGCTGAAAAAGATCTTCTAGGCCAAATTGAGGAGCTTAAACGAGAATACCAATCATTAAACCATGCTTTTGTTGATGATGCCGAGGTTGAGGGAGTATATATTATTGAGGATGTAAACAATAATGCAGTTTTGGAGTTGGGGCGTGTTGGTCCTCATTCTAATCATTTCTCTACATTATGTTTGGATGGAGACATGGAGATCGGGCCTTTGGAGAGATGTATATATGAAGAACAAGACCCTTATATTCTAAAATTTGCAACACCAAAAAGGCAAAATGACATTCCTCACTTAAGGGCCAAGAAGTGCAAGATGTGATATCTATTGCTTGGTTCCTTTATTTTCACACCACTGCCCCATGAATGTGACAGAAATATTGATCCAAAATTAGGGGTGTAATTCATATCCTCAAAGTGGAAGAAAAAGTGGTGAAAGTGATGGTGTCGTGCCGCGACGTTAAATCAAGCGCTTATTGGGAGGCAACCCAATTTTATTTTTTTATGTTTTTGTTTTTTTTAATTGTGTTATCTTTGTAGTGTTATTTTTGTATTTTTTAGGAGTAGGAGAATGGAGTCAAAGCCAATAGGCAAGTGCAAAAGCGAGCAAGTAGTTGAAACTAAGTGTGAGGTACCCGCACAAAGGACCATACTTGGGAGAAGTCCGAGTATCCATGAGTTGCGAATGCTTCGGCCTTTGGCCTACCAGGAAGTCTCTTCTACCTTCTTATTATTTATTGTATGCATTGAGAACATTGCACAATTTTAAGTGTGGGGTGAGGAGATCGTCTGAGTGATTTTCTATGCTATCCTAGCTTAGTTGTAGTATTCTATCTTAATGTAGTGATTTTTATTCAAAAAAGAACGAAAAATAAAGAAAATTTTAGAAAAATTTGAACTTGTCCCGACGATAGATTTTGTGGACACCTTTCTTGAGAGATTAAGGTCCAATGAAAAAAATCTAAAAATATTTTTTTTCTAGTTAGGTTTAGTTAGGTAATATTTTTCCCTGGTTTTTCTTTTTGCATCGGTTCTTTTCCAGGGGAAGTAACTTGAACCCGGTAATTTTTTTTTATTTTTTACGATTAGAGTTTTTTTTCTTTATTTTAGGAGTAGAAAAAGAGGGAGAAGAAAAACTTTTGTTACTTGTTTGATACTAGAATATTTAGGCATGAGCTTGAGTAATACTTTCCTCTGAGTGCTTGAGTAATGAATAAAATAGTAAACTTTCTAACACCTAAGCTCAGGGTTGTGACTATGTATATAGCTTATTCTTATTTTGTTGTTCGCTATGATCCTATCTGTCTTAGAGTATAATTGATCCATCTTGATTGATACTTATGCCATGTGTGGTGAGGATTTCTTACATATATTTCATGTTTTGCATCTTAGTATAGAACTTGCCTTGCATGTTATTGAAGCGAAATAAAAGTGTTGCTCTGTTTAGAAGATGATAATATGCTTTCTTTGATATGTCTTATGAATTTTAGCCTTTTCAGATATTGTACCACTAGTTAGCTCGTTGAGCCTGTAGCCTTTTGTTTGGAGGCCGTATTTTTGCATTGATTCTTTTGTTGAATCTCTAGTTTTTGCACCCTGCTTCCTTGAGCACTATTACTTAGACTGTGATATTAATTGATTAATTTGAAGAAAGGGATGATTAAGTGAAAAATTGTGACCAACGAAAGCTGAAAAGTGATGAAAGGATCTCTTGAAAAGAATGCGATTGGAAAAAAAAGAGAATGAAAAAAATTGCTTTGAAAACAAAATGAAACGTTCTTGATATGAGGGAAATACTTGTGAAATAATTGATGAAGAGAGGGCTGAAAAAACTAAAGTAGAGATGAAAATAATGGGTGATGAAGTCTAAAAGTACAAAATGCTTAGGGAAGCGTAAGTCACTATTATATAGTTCTCCTACCCGTCCCCTAGCCAACATTACAACTCGTTAAAGTCATATTTGATTCTATTCGAGCATAATTAATTAGTAGAGATATACATAATGGTCAAGCCTATGGTTCTTTATGCATACATGTGAATTCGTTTGTGAGTGAGAGAGTTGTTCTTTGATGCTAAGTCCTTAAATTATATTCATTCTTTGATTTGAGTGTATGGACTATTTATTCTTGTGAGGGCACTTGTTTCATGATAGATAGGTGATGTTATTAGCTTTATTTGACATAGTAGGTGAGAGATCTTAAATTTGGTGGGTTAGAGTCCCTCTCTGAGGTTAGGTTAGAAGTTTGTTGTTTGTTTGTGACTTGTATATCTTGCACGATGATCACGAATTGTATCTGATGGTTTGAGTTTCTATAGGGCCTAATTGTTAGTATCAACCAAAGTGGTGGTGTTACTAGGCTTGATTTATTGAGAGTAGTTTTAATGCTTATTTGAGGACGAGCAAGAGTTTAAGTGCGGGGTGTTGATGTTCGGCCAAAAATATATATTTTTGTATATGAATTGCCTCACATCTTACTCTATTATTGTTGGTTCTAATGTGTAATTGCAATGAATTAAACTAAATTTTAGTGTTGTTTTGTGTAGGAGCCAACCGGAAGTGATTTGAAAGGAAAAGGGCAAGAGGTGGAGAAAAATACACTAAGTCAGTGCAGAAAATATATTCACTGAAGTAGTGAGAGCTCTTTGTGAATTGCTTACGGAATTTATCTAAATGGACCAAATTGGTATGATTATATAGTGGGCCTAATGATTTTATCATTATGATGCAATGATGTAAATATGAAAAGATGTAAAGGAAGAAAAAATTAAGTGGAAATAACGTTACTGGATCTAGCGCCAGTCCAGCGCCTGGCGCTGGCCTAGACCCTGCACTGCCGGATTTTTCCTATTTCGCCTTGGACTTGGTTTTTTCGGCCCTACACACCCCCAACTCATATAAAAGGGGTCCTTAACCTATTTTGGAGGGAGGAGGATATTTTTTAGAGTAACTCTTGACCAAGGGAGAGCACAGAGCCGTCGTGGAGGTCGGGTTTCATCTTTTCTTCCACCAAACTTAGTAATTTTTATGTTTCTTTGTATGATTTATTGTTTTGCTACCATGTCTATGTGGAGCTAAACTTCACATTCTAGGGTTGTGGTTCTTTTATGACTATAGTTATTCGAATATTGATTTTAATTTCTTAGTTTATTTATTCAATCCTGCACTTAATTATTTGATTGCTTGATCATCAATTAAATACTATCTACGAATCTAGAATTGAACTCGAATGTGGAAATTCTAGATTGCATATAGGATTGAGTAGGGCAAGTTCTTGAACTTGGGCATCGGGGAACGGATTCGCGGCTAAGATAGACATATACCTAATTATCTTGCTTGGTTGATTTACATGAATTATAAATATGTTCTTGTTAGTTCTAATTCCATAGACATATAGGCGTTAGGTTAACTTGAATAGACGAGTAAGAACTTGACAGATTCTTAAGAGCAATATTAACCATGTTAACCAATAAACTAGATAAATTAGTTAGTCAATTCAATTGAAGAATATAATATGAATGTTAGATACCCCATAACCCTAGATCATTTTTATCACATTGATAATATAAAAATCTGCTCTTCCTCTGTTTAAAGTTCATTAGTTATTTTCTTTTTAGTTTAATTACTTTAGCATCGCTACTTTTGGGTCTAATCCTTATTTAGATAATTAGAATAGTCCAATTTAGTTAATAGTTAATCACAAGTCCTCGTGGGTTCGACATCTGACTTTTAGTCACTTTATTACTTGACGATCGCGTATACTTGTGTGTGCGTTTGGACAAACCCCGGCAACGGTACCACAAATTTAGTTTAGTTCATTGCAATTACACATTAGAACCAACAATAATAGAGTAAGATGTGAGGCAATTCATATACAAAAATACATATTTTTGGCCGAACATCAGTCTTCCTCGGAAAGAAGTAGTCAACAGTGAGATAGAATCTATATTAAATAACCATACTTGGGAATTAGTTGACATTACTCTAGGGGACAAACCATTGGGTTCCAAATAGATTTTCAAGAGGAAAATAAAAGATGATAGCACTGTTGACATGTATAAGGCAAGACTTACTGTCAAAGGGTAAAAACAATGAGAAGGCCTTGGCTATTTTAATACATACTCACCGGTTATGAGTATTACGTACATATGGATGTTAGTAGCATTGGCTACAGTGTATGGTCTTGAAATCTATCAAATTGATGTAAAGACAACTTTCTTAAATGGAGATTTGGAGAAAGAAATTTATATGGAACAACGTGAAGGTTTCGTGATTCCTGGAAACAAAAAAGTGTTTTATTGGTTAAATCTCTTTATGGACTAAAATAAGCACCCAAACAATGGCATGTGAAATTTGATCAAACGATGTTATCAAATAGTTTCAAATTAATGAGTATAACAAATGTATTTACGTTAGGAATACTCCAAATTATGTAGCCATTGTTTGTTGATAATGAATAATAGAAAAAGGCACATGAAATATTTGAAATGTGGGGGCGTTTAGCTTATGCATGACAAAATCTAATATTAGATGCAATGTCTAAATTATTTAGAAATTTTTTGATATAGCAGTCGCTAAATTCATTACGTATTCAGTCTTAGTGATGACTAGATGATGAAACTACCAGTTCGAAAGTTGTTCACGCGCCTTTCTAGAAAGAATGTTTTCTTTCCTAAACATTTATAATGTTTAGCTCTTCCATGAAAGAGTCACCTGGAAGGTGGTGACTTTTTATGAAAAGTTACGTTTGTACGTTTTTGTATAGACATAATCGTTTATCAATGTAACGACCCGACCGGTTGTTTTAAGAGTTGTAGCCCCGTTCTCCCATTTACTGCTCCATTTATGCTTTATAGCTGTTATATAACTTATCGGGTTAGTTGGTTCTGGTTCGGAATGAATTCAGTGTGAAATGAGACACTTAGTCTCTTAAATAGAAAGCTTAAGTTGGAAAAGTCGACTGGATGTTGATCTATGTGTAAATGACCCCGGATTCGAATTCTGATGATTCCAGTAGCTTCGTATGGTGATTTGGACTTAGGAGCATGTCCGAAAAATTATTTGGAGGTCCGTAGTGGGATAAGGCTTGAAATAGCGAAAGTCGAATTTGGGAAAGTTTGACCAGGGGTTTGACTTTTTGATATCAGGGTCGAATTTCGATTCCGAAAGTTGCAGTAGGTTCGTGGGGTCATTTATGACTTGTGTGTAAAATTTGAGGTCAATCGGACGTGATTTGATAGGTTTCGGCGTCGTTTGGAGAATTTTGAAATTTCGAAGTTTCTTAGTCTTGCATCCGTGTGTAATTCATGTTTTTGATGTTGTTCGAGGTGATTTGAAGATTCGACTAAGTTCGTATGATGTTATAAGACTTGTTGGTATGTTTGGTTGAGGTCCTGGGGGCCTCAGGTTGATTTCGGATGGTTAACGGACTTGGAATGTGATTTGAGAAGTTGCTGAAATCTGAGAGCTGCTGGTGTGACCGCACCTGTGGAGAGAGGACCGCAGATGCAATGCCGCATGTGCGGCAGGTTGAGCGCAAGTGCGGAAAGGGTGGAGACCAGTAGGGGTTGCAAGTGCGATGGTTTCTCCGCACCTGCGATAGCGCAGATGTAGATCATGGGTCGCAGGAGCGGAGGCAGCCAAAGTTAGTCTTTTTCGCAGGTGCGCCTAGATTTTTATCACCAGCGGGCGCGCAGGTGCGAGCCCATGCTCCGCAGGTGCGAAAGTGCCTCGGCAGAACCTATACCAGCGGGGTCTGAGATTTTTGGCTTCATTTCATCATTTTGAGCTCGGATTTTAGAGATTTTGAGAGGGATTTTCAAGTGGAATTCTTGAGGTAAGTTCCTTGTCTTCATTTTTCTTCAATAATTATGTTTCCCCACTGATTTACCACATAGATGGTGTGTTTTTGAGGTGTAAATTAGGGATTTGAGGCTAGGGATTTGGAGAGTTGGTTTTGAGGATTTGAATGACCAATTGGTGTCGAATTTTGATGAATTTGATATGGTTGGATTTGTGAGTGAATGAGATTTCGGATTTTGTGACTTTTTCGGATTTCGAGATGTGGGCCTGGGGGGCGGGTTTGGGCCGATTCAGATTTTGGCTATAATTTCGTATTTGTCTTATGGAATTAATTCCTTTAGCCTATATTTATTGTATTGAACTGCTTGTGGCTAAATTCGGGATGTTTGGAGATGGATTTGAGAGGCAAGGGCATTTTGGAGTAGAATTTATCCCGGATTGAGGTAAGTAACACTTTCAAACTTGGTTCTGAGGGTTCGAAACCCCGAATTATGGGTTATGTGATTAGTATTGAGGTGACGCACATGCCAAGTGACGGGCGTGCAGGCGTGCCCCGTGAGAATTGTGACCTGGTTGACTCCATGGCACCATATAGTGGTTTTATCTTGTTGATATCCGTGTTTTCATCATGTGACAAAGTAATTAAACTGTCACTCATGCTAGATATCATGTCTAGGCTTTATGCAGGTACTGGCGGGACCCATAGTGGTCGTTGCTTGTTATTGTCTTACTGATTTCATTGATATTTCATACTCAGTCATGTTCGTTCATTTCATATCTCATTGCAGTCTCTGTTTTTATTTATTGATGCATCATATTATTATTTTCGGGCTAGTATAATGACATTGTGAGCCCATGAGAGAGAGACTGGAGAGATTGATGACTGAGTGAGGCTGAGTGTCTGATTATGAGTGATATTTATGGGATCGGGCTGCACGCCGCAGTAGTTATACTAATGTTTGATAGCGCTTGGGCTGAAGGAGTCCCTCCGGAGTATGATGTCTAACGGGACGGGACGGGACGGGACGGGACGGATGGGACAAAATTAACGAGACTGGACGCGATGGGACGGCATTTAACCAGGATAGTGGCGGGACGGGATGGGACGAAACGGGACGGGATAAACAGGACAAAATGGTAGGCACATCCAATCCCGCTAACAAACGAGATGGGATGGAATGGGATGGGACGGGACGGGACGGTTTTGTGGGCCTTAAGTGGGCTATTTTTAAAAAAAATAATTATTATTTAAGCATTAAGTTTGGAAATGGCTAGTTTTTTGACAATGACTAAGTTTTTAAAGTTTGTAACGGCTAGTTTTTAACTTATTTAATAAACTTAAAAGTTAAAACGGAAATTAGGAAACTAAGTAAAGAATTATAAAATATTAAAACAAAAGACTTGTAATGAAATATTCTAGTAATTATAATAGAGTTATAATTTCTCTCGGAAATATAATTTCAGGGCATTAAGTAACTAAGTTAGAGTGTAAGACAATTCATAAAAATAATTCAACGCTTAGAGCCTTTTATTTTATTAATAGAACTTTCAAATCTCACATACAAATACAATTCTTTTCAATAGCACCTAATCTACGCAGCCAACTTCTAGGAAGGGTTTTGTTTGAATTAGGCCTCTTAGTAGCCAATTACAAATTATCATACTAATATTTGTAAGCTCCTATATAGCTTCATTGTAACTTATCTATAATTTCTCTCGGACATTGTTCTTGAATTGGCAATGTTGATTGATGTTTCATGAGTTCCATGCCGTCATAGCTCCCAGTGCTAAGTATCTCATTGTATTCTTTTTCTTCCCTAGTGGTTAATTTTTCAAAATCAATATTTCTTCTTCCTGAATTAATTCAATCTCTAAATAATAGGGCCAAAGTATAATTTAATAAACTTAGGGGTTATGTTAAACGTTTGAGAGGGTAGGGGTGTTTTGGGGAGGGGGGGCAAATATGGCCGTTTTTGGCCATTGGAAATGGCTATATTTGTAATTATGGCCATTGCCCAATGGCTATATAATAAAAACAATTAATAAAACAAGCGGGACAGACAGGAGGGGATGGGACGGAACGGGATGGGATAAACGGGACGAAACGGTAGGCCCATCCCGTTAGACAACCATACTCCGGAGTCTGCACACACCCCTAGTGAGCGTGGTTAATATTATATGGAGATGTATCTTCTCCACAGCGCTATATTGGCCTTTCCTCAGTACTGGGTGACTTATAGTCAGTGATATATATGTTCTGGGATGGATCTTCACTGGGTTGTATGGGCCATATGCAGTACCGAGTGGTTGAGTATTTGAGAGTGTGAACCTGGAGATGGATCTTCTCCACAGGGCTGGATTGGCCTTCCTCGGTACTGGGTGACTTATAGTCAGTGATGTATATGTTCCGGGATGGATCTTCCCTGGGCCGTATGGGCCATATACAGTACCGAGTGATTGAGCATTTGAGAGTGTGAGCACATGAGGTTGACAGTGTGGTGCATCACATACAGCATGTGCATTGGCATGTAGTGATAGTAGTGATACTTTACTGTTTTGAGTTGCCCATTTAATTTGAAAGCATGCCTACGTTTCTGCACTACTATTTTCTGTATTGAACTGTGCTAGTTGAGTCTTCCACTACTTTCAGCCCACAATTTGGGTTTGTTACTTACTGAGTTGGTTGTACTCACGCTACACCCTGTACCTTGTGTGCAGATCCAGGTGCTTCTGGTTACGGCGGCTGCTGATTGAGGAGATAGAATCTCGGAGACTATCGAGGTAGCTGCATGGCGTTCGCAGGCCTTAACTCTCCTTCATTATCTTTATCTGTACTTCCATTTTTACTCTTTATACATTGTAGTAAATGTTATTCTGACATAGATGTTCATGTACTCGGTGACACCCCGGTTCTGGGATATATTGTACTGTGTTGCGGGTTTATTTCGGTTTTAAAAAGGGTTTTCTTAAATATTAAATTGCTTCTTCCTATATTTTAAAGCTTTTACTGTGTTAAGATAGTTGAGTAGCGGCTTGCCTAGTTCCACGATAGGCGCCATTACGATGGTTGCTTTTGGGTCATGACAAGTTGGTATCAGAGCCTAGGTTACATAGGTCTCACGAGTCATGAGCAGGTTTAGTAGAGTCTTACGGATTGGTACGGAGACGTCTGTATTTATCTTCGAGAGGCTGCCGAACCCTTAGGAAAAATTTCACTTTATTTTACTTTGTCGTGCGAATTTGTTGATTCCGGAAACTAAATTTCTGTTATTCTATTCTCTCACAAATTATGAGGACACGTACTACGGGGCAAGATGGACAGCCACCAGTACCACCACCTAGGGCCGGGAGAGGCCAATGTCGCGGTAGAGGCCGCGGTAGGGGCAAAGGTACAACTAGGGCAGCACCTGCAGACCCACCAGTTACTCCAGCTCAGGCACCAGCTATGGCCATTATGATTCCAAGCCTTTAGGAAACTTTGGCTCAGATATTGACAGTTTGCACTGGCCTTGCTCAGGTGGTTTCGGCTCAGGCTGCACCTGCCACTTCTTAGGCCGGGGGAGGTACTCATACCCCTATTGCCCGTACTCCGGATCAGGTAGTGCAGGGACTTCAGATACCGGGGGCATTATCAGCCCAGCTGGCTGCAGCTACTCAGGCCCCGGTAGTCCCCGTTATGGTAGATGATGAGCAGAGGAGGCTTGGCAGATTTGGGAGGCTTCGACCTCCATCATATAGTGGTGCTGAGTCAGGGGATGCTCAGTGTTTTTTGGATAGGTGTGAGCGGATGCTTCAGACAGCGGGTATTCTGGTGACTAGTGGGGTCTCGTTCACTACTTTTTAGTTTTCTGGGGAAGCCTTCAGATGGTGGGAGGCTTATGAGAGGCGCAGGCCGATCGGTGCAGCAGCACTTACTTGGCCGGAGTTCTCAGTTCTCTTTTTGGAGAAGTTCGTGCCGCAGTCTCGCAGAGAAGAGCTGTGTAGGCAGTTTGAGCAGCTTTGTCAAGATGACATGTTTGTGACACAGTACGAGATGAGGTTTTCTAAGTTGGCTCATCACGCGATTTAGCTAGTTCCCACTGATAGGAAGAGGAATCGGAGGTTCTTCGATGGCTTCACATATGAGTTACGATTGCTTATGACTAGGGAGAGGGTATCTTGTGCTACTTTTGATGAGGTTGTCGACATTGATCGGCAGATAGAGATAGTCTGCAGTCAGGAGCGGGGTGAGAGGGAGGCCAAGAGGCCTCGTGGATCAGGTGATTTTAGCGGTGTTCCTTCAGGGGGTCAGTTTTACCGTGACAGAGGTCGACCTTACAGGCACGCTCAGACGGGTCGTCCAGTTCACCGTGGTGCATCATCCAGCCATTGTTCATATAGTTATCATCAGGGCCAGTCATATCTCAGTGCCCTACCAGCTCAGAGTTCATCCCATGCACCTTCAGTTCATGGCTCATCGGCACCGGGTTCATCTAGTGGGTATTCTGGTGCTCGGGGCTCTCTCCAGTCCCCACCGCCATTCGTAGGGAGGGGTTGTTTTGAGTGTGGAGATATGGGTCACATAAAGAGGTATTTTTCCCGCCTTACGGGAGGTCCAGCTTAGCAGAGGAGTCAGCCTACGACTTCAGCTCCCGTTATTTCACCACCCACTCAGCCAGCTCAGGTAGAGCTCAGTCAGTTAGGGCTCGCCCTAGAGGGGGAGGCCGATCAGGCGGCGGTCAAGCTTTATTCTATGCTATTCCTGCCTGACCAAATGTTGTTGCTTCAGATGTAGTGATCACATGTATTGTCTAAGTTTGCCATAGAGAGGCCTCTATACTATTTGACCCTGGTTCCACTACTTCATATGTATCATCGTACTTCGCTCGTCATTTGGATATGCTCCGTGAGTCCTTAGTTTCATCTATTCATATCTCTACACCGGTAGACGATACTATTATTGTAGACCATGTATATCGGTCGTGTGTAGTGACCAGTGTGAGTCTGGATACTAGAGTTGATCTCTTGTTGCTTAGCATGATTGATTTTGACGTGATCTTGGGTATGGATTGGTTGTCTCCATGTCGTGTTGTTCTAGATTGTCACGCTAAGACTATGATGTTGGCGATGTCGGGAATTTCGAGAATCAAGTGGAGAGGTTCTCCAGACTATGTTCCAGTAGAGTGATTTCATATTTGAAGGCCCATCGGATGGTTGGGAAGGGTTGTTTATCTTATATGTCCTTTGTGAGGGATGTTAGTGCCGATGCTGCTACTATTGATTCTGTTCCGGTGGTGCGGGAATTTTCGGATGTGTTTCCTGCAAACTTGCTGAGCATGCCGCCCGACAGGGATATTGACTTCGGTATTGACTTGGTGCCGGGCACTCAGCCCATTTCTATTCCACCATATCGTATGGCACCAGTTGAGTTAAAGGAATTGAAGGAGCGGCTTCAAGAACTTCTTGATAAGGGGTTTATTAGGCCTAGTGTGTCACCTTGGGATGCACCGGTGTTGTTTGTGAAGAAGAAGGACGGTACTATGAGAATGTGCATTGATTATAGTCAGTTGAACAAAGTTACAATCAAGAACAAGTATCCTTTGCCGCGTATTGATGATCTGTTTGACCAACTTCAGGGAGCGAGGGTGTTCTCCAAGATTGATTTGAGGTCTGGATATCACTAGTTGAAGATTCGGGACTCGAATATTCTAAAGATAGCATTCAGGACCCGTTATGGTCATTATGAGTTTCTTGTGATGTCTTTTGGGCTGACCAATGCCCCAGCAGCATTCATGCATCTGATGAACAGTGTGTTTTAGCCTTATCTTGACTTGTTTGTTATTGTATTCATTGATGATATCCCGGTGTACTCTCGTAGCCAGGAAGAGCATGCCCAGCGTCTGCGAATTGTGTTGCAGCGGCTGAGGGAGGAGAAGCTTTATGCCAAGCTCTCCAAGTGTGAATTTTGGCTCAGTTCAGTGGCATTCTTGGGACACATGGTGTCCAGTGAAGGTATTCGGGTGGATCCGAAGAAGATAGAGGCGGTTCAGAGTTGGCCCAGACCGTCCTTAGCTACGAAGATTCGGAGCTTTCTTAGTTTGGCCAGTTATTTTGTCGCTTTGTGGAGGGTTTCTCATCTATTGCATCGCCCTTGACCAAACTGGACCAAAATGATGCTATTTTTAGATGGTCAGATGAGTGTGACGAGAGCTTTCAGAAGCTCAAGACTGCCTTGACCATAACTCCAATTCTAGTTTTGTCGTCAGCTTCAGGCTCTTATACAGTGTATTATAATGCTTCTCGGATCGGCATTGGGTGTGTGTTGATGCAGGTGGGTAGAGTGATTGCTTATGCTTCGCGGCAGTTGAAGCCTCATGAGAAGAACTACCCTGTTCATGATTTGGAGTTGGCTGCCATTGTTCATGCATTGAAGATTTGGAGGCACTATCTCTATGGTGTGTCTTGTGAGGTATTTACTTATCATCGTATCCTCCAGCACTTGTTCAAACAAAAGGATCTAAATTTGAGATAGCGGAGATGGTTGAAGCTGCTAAAAGACTATGATATCACCATTTTGTATCATCTGGGGAAGGCTAATGTGGTGGCTGATGCCTTGAGTAGAAAGGCGGTGAGTATGGGTAGTCGGGCATTCATTCCCATTGGGGAGAGATCTCTTGCAGTTGATGTTCAGGCTTTGGCCAACTAGTTCGTGAGATTGGATATTTTGGAGCCCAGTCGGGTTCTAGCTTGTGTGGTTTCTCGGTCTTCCTTATATGATCGCATCAGAGAGCGCCAGTATGATGATCCCCATTTTCTTGTCCTTAAGGACACGATTCAGCATGGTGATGCCAGAGATGTGACTATTGGGGATGATGGGGTATTGAGGATGCAAGGTCGGATTTGTGTGCCCAATGTGGATGGGCTACGTGAGTTGATTCTTGAGGAGGCCCACAGTTCGCGGTATTCTATTCATCCGGGTGCCGCGAAGATGTACCGGGACTTGAGGCAACACTATTGGTGGAGAAGAATAAAGAAGGATGTAGTGGGATTTGTAGCTCGGTGCCTTAATTGTCAGCAAGTGAAGTATGAGCATCAGAGACCAGGTAGATTACTTCAGAGGTTAGAAATTCCAGAGTGAAAATGGGAGCGGATCACCATGGATTTTGTAGTTGGACTTCCACGGACTTCGAGGAAGTTTGATGCTATTTGGGAAATTGTGGATCGGCTGACCAAGTCCGCGCACTTCATTCCAGTTGGTACTACCTATTCTTCAGAGCAGTTGGCTGAGATTTACATCCGAAAGGTTGTTCGCCTTCACGGTGTACCAGTTTCTATCATTTCAGATAGAGGCACGCAGTTTACATCGCAGTTTTGGAGAGTCGTGCAGTGAGAGTTGGGCACCCAGGTTGAGTTGAGCATAGCATTTCACCCTCAGACAGATGGATAGTTAGAGCGCACTATTCAGATATTGGAGGACATGTTACGCGCTTGTGTCATTGATTTTGGGGGTTCTTGGGATCAATTTTCGCCACTTACGGAGTTTGCTTACAACAACAGTTATCAGTCGAGCATTTAGATAACCCCGTATGAGGCTCTGTATAGGAGACGGTGTAGATCTCCGGTGGGTTGGTTTGAGCCCGATGAGGATAGACTGTTGGGTACAGACTTGGTTCAGGATGCATTGGACAATGTTAAATTGATTCAAGAGTGACTTCGCTCAGCGCAGTCCAGACAAAAGAGTTATGCCGATAGGAAAGTTCGTGATGTGTCTTACATGGTTGGGGAGAAGGTTCTGCTGAAAGTTTCACCCATGAAGGGTGTTATGAGGTTCGGGAAGAAGGGCAAGTTGAGCCCTCAGTTCATTGGGCCTTTTGAGGTACTTTAGAGGATTGGGGAGGTGGCTTACAAGCTTGACTTGCCACCTAGCTTGTCGAGTGTGCATCCAGTATTTTATGTTTTTATGCTCCGGAAGTATATCGGTGATCCGTCTCATGTTTTGGATTTCAGTACGGTTCAGTTGGATGGTGATTTGACTTATGATATGAAGCCGGTGGCCATTTTGGATCGGCAGGTTCGGAAGTTGAGGTTAAAGGATATAACTTCAGTGAAGGTGCAGTGGAGAGGTCATCCCATGGAGGAGGCTACTTGGGAGACCGAGCGAGAGATGTGGAGCAATTATCCACGCCTATTTGAGACTCCAGGTATGTTTCTAGATCCGTTCGAGGACGAACATTTGTTTAAGAGGGGAGGATGTAACGACCCGGCCGGTTATTTCGAGAGTTGTAGCCTCGTTCCCCCATTTACTGCTCCATTTATGCTTTATAGCTATTATATGACTTATCGTGTTAGTTAGTTCGGGTTCGGAGTGAATTCAGTGTGAAATGAGACACTTAGTCTCTTAAATGTAAAGCTTAAGTTAGAAAAGTCGACCGGATATTGACCTATGTGTAAATGACCCCATATTCGAATTCTGATGATTCCAGTAGCTCCGTATGGTAATTTTGGACTTAGGAGTGTGTCTGAAAAATTATTTGGAGGTCCGTAGTGGGATAAGGCTTGAAATGGCAAAAGTCGAATTTTTGGAAAGTTTGACCGGGGGGTTGACTTTTTGATATTAGGGTCGGATTCCGATTTCGGAAGTTGCAGTAGGTTCGTGGGTTCATTTATGACTTGTGTGTAAAAATTGAGGTCAATCAGACGTGATTTGATAGATTTCATCTTCGTTTAGAGATTTTGGAAATTTCGAAGTTTCTTAGGCTTGAATCCGTGTGTAATTCGTGTTTTCGATATTGTTGGAGGTGATATGAAGATTCGACTAAGTTCTTATGATGTTATAAGACTTGTTGATATGTTTGGTTGAGGTCCCGGGGGCCTCGGGTTGACTTCGGGTGGTTAACGGACTTGAAATGTGATTTGAGAAGTTGCTGAAGTCTGAGAGCTGCTGGTGTGACCGCATTTGCAGAGAGAGGACCGCAGATGCGATGCCGCAGGTAAGGCAACGGCAGGTTGAGCGCAGGTGCGGAAAGGGTGGAGACCACCAGGGGTCGCATGTGCGATGGTTCTATCGCAGGTGCGGACAATGTGTCGCAGGAGCGGAAGCAGCCGAAGTTAATCTTTTTCGCAGGTGCGCTCAGACTTTTCGCACCAGCGGGCGCGCAGGTGCGAGCCCATGCTCCGCAGGTGCGAAAGTGCCTCGGCAGAACCTATATCAGCGGGGTCTGAGATTTTTGGCTTTATTTCATCATTTTAAGCTCGGATTTTAGAAATTTTGAGAGGGATTTTCAAGTGGAATTCTTGAGGTAAGTTCATTGTCTTCATTTTTCTTTAATAATTATGTTTCCCCACTGATTTTCCACCTGGATGGTGTATTGTTGAGGTGTAAATTAGGGATTTGAGGCTAGGGATTTGGAGAGTTGGTTTTGAGGATTTGAATGACCAATTGGTGTCGAATTTTGATGAATTTGGTATGGTTGGACTTGCGAGTGAATGAGCTTTCGAATTTTGTGACTTTTTCGGATTTCGAGACGTGGGCCTGGGGGGCGGGTTTGGGCCGATTCGTATTTTGGCTATAATTTCGTATTTTTCTTATGGAATTAATTCCTTTAGCCTATATTTATTGTATTGAACTGCTTGTGGCTAGATTCGGGATGTTTGGAGATGGATTTGAAGGCAAGGGCATTTTGGAGTAGAATTTATCCCGGATTGAGGTAAGTAACACTTTCAAACTTGGTTCTGAGGGTTCAAAACCCCGAATTATGGGTTATGTGATTGGTATTGAGGTGACGCACATGCCAAGTGATGGGCCTGCAGGCACGCCCCGTGAGAATTGTGACCTGGTGGACTCCATGGCACCGCATAGTGGTTTTATCTTGTTGATATCCGTGTTTTCATCATGTGATAAAGTAATTGAACTGCCACTCATGCTAGATATCATGTCTAGGCTTCATGCCTGTACTGTTGGGGCCTATAGTGGTCGTTTCTTATTGTTGTCTTACTGATTTTATTGATATTTCATACTCAGTCATATTCATTCATTTCATATCTCATTGCAGTCTCTGTTGTTATTTATTGATACATCATATGATTGTTTTCGGGCAAGTATCATGACATTGTGAGCCCGTGAGAGAGAGACTACAGAGATTGATGATTGAGTCAGGTTGAGTGCCTGATTATGAGTGACATTTATGGGATCGCGCTGCATGCCTCAGTGGTTATACTGATATTTGATAGTGCTTGGGCTGAAAGAGCCCCTCCGGAGTCTGCACATACCCCTAGTGAGTGCGATTAATATTATATGGAGATGGATCTTCTCCACAGGGCTGGATTGGCCTTTCCTCAGTACTGGTGACTTATAGTCAGTGATATATATGTTCTGGGATGGATCTTTCCTTAGCCGTATGGGCCATATACCATACCAAGTGATTGAGTATTTGAGAGTGTGAACCTGGAGATGGGTCTTCTCCACAGGGCTGGATTGGCCTTCCTCGGTACATGGTGACTTATAGTCAGTGATGTATATGTTCCGGGATGGATTTTCCCTGTGCCGTATGGGCCATATACAGTACCTAGTGGTTGAGCATTTGAGAGTGTGAGCACATGAGTCTGACAACATGGTGCATCACATACAGCATGTGCATTAGTATGTAGAGATAGTAGAGTCATATTCTTTACACTGTTCGGATATGCTGTACTTTACTGTTTTGAGTTGCCCATTTAATTTGAAAGCATGCCTACGTTTCTGCACTGTTATTTTCTGTATTGACCTGTGCCGATTGAATCTGTCACTACTTTCAACCCACAGTTTGGGTTTGTTACTTACTGAGTTGGTTGTACTCACGCTACACCCTGCATCTCGTGTGCAGATCCAGGTGCTTCTGGTTACGGCGGCTGCTGATTGAGGAGATAGGATCTCGGAGAGTATCGAGGTAACTGCATGGCGTTCATGAATGAAGTTGGATTTGTTTCAAGAATGAAGGTTCTGTAATTTGCACATCATATAGACCCGTATTGCATTTTGGAATAAGAATAAATAGCATACAAATACTAGAAAAAGGCAGAGTGGTTGCGAAATATATTATATATTAAAAAGTTGTGGCCACAACTGATGCAAATCATTGCAGTTGTTGTTATAATATAATATTACTACATTAAATGTAATCAATAATCTAATATGCAATAGAAAGTCGAGACAGATTAGTCTACGACATAAGGATGTTCGTATTGAACTGTCATGACAATGAAATGAGTCTTGAGATATATAAAATATAGTCAAAATTATGCTTTGTATTACAATAAGTACCTGCGGTAATGGAGAGGTATAGTGATGCAAATTAAATCACTGATTTGACTATTCTTTTTTAAATCCACAAGTGGGTATATTTTCACAAGTGGTGGAGGAGTGGTGTCTTGAAAATTATCCGAATAAACGTGCATTAACTGCTTTACAACAACAACAACAACAACAACAACCCAGTAGAATCCCATTAATGGGGTCTGGAGAGGGTA